>CM051266.1:22089525-22107025 GCA_027921565.1 Artemia sinica | reverse complement strand
TTGCCTTCCGATCACTTTCGACTATTAAAAAGGGCACAAGCCACTCCAATTTCCAATTGAATGAGTCCTTTTCGAAGTTTCTACAACAACTTCTTCGATACAAAGTGCCCTGGTCTAAAGGAAAAAATAATAAATAATACATTGTGCCAATATCATTCTTATATGCCCCCTGGGCATTAATTAAAACCCTTGCCCTGAGGGCTTTGGGGAGAGTCCTCCTCAAGAACATAATTTTTTATCTGGAAATAAACTACGCTGAACAAAATGGCTATCTCAAAATTTTGATTGGATGTATTTGGGGAAATGGTGAGCGTGGAAGGGGTGTTAGTTGCCTTCCAATCACTTTCGACTATTAAAAAGGGCACTAGCCGTTCCGATTTCCAATCGAATGAGGCCTTTTCCAAGTTCCTACGACAACTCCTTCGATACGAAGTGCCCTGGTATGGAAGAAGAACAAAACAAAAAATAAATAATACATTTGTACCAACATCGTTCTTTACTTTGGCAGCGCTATTGCGCTGCCAATGATTTAACATTGCAACACTGACAAAAATATGATGCTTCTCGAAAAACTTCACTTTTCAGGTATAAATAGACGTGAGATGACTCCAAGGGCGTAAAATGTTTTTATTTCTATTTCCTTCGCTAAATGACTAAAGTCATTTAACTAATCCTGGAATGACAGTAAATATCAGAGAAATGTAAAATACTACCCATAATCCTTAAGGTGCTTTGAGCACAAAGTCGGTAGTTGAAAGATGAGACCACTGGAAAGCGAAGTTATATTACTTCAAGAGGACTAGACGCGATGAAAGAAGTTTGGTCTTAAGTTGGTCTGGAAAAAAATTGCGTAATTATAGGTAATCTCGAGGAAAAGGCACATATACGGGAATTATTTTTAGGAGTGGGGGCAATGCAAAGATTTATTGGATAATTTGAATAAGAATTAGTCTTGCCACCCCCTCTGATAAATTTGATTACTTCTTAGGATGGTCCTAAAACTGTAGTTTTTTTTGTTGTTGTTGTAATAAATTCCACTTTTTTCGAAAAGAAATGCCCTAAAATTCGGGAAAATTTATCATTTTGAGAGCGGGGGGCGGGGGGGGGGGGGAGAGGTCATGAGGTTTCAACATCGTCCTTTACTTCTGTCAGATTTCTTTTTTTAATAGACAATAAATTAGGGTCTCTAGGCGTTTTATTCCTTATCCCTCCCCCCCCCCCCCCCGCGGAAAAAAAAAAAAAAAAAAACCCTTCAGAAAATACCCCTCCCGGAAAATATCTCCCCGGAA
This sequence comes from Artemia sinica, assembly GCA_027921565.1. Lineage (NCBI taxonomy): Eukaryota > Metazoa > Arthropoda > Branchiopoda > Anostraca > Artemiidae > Artemia > Artemia sinica. The sequence continues at coordinate 22,105,736 of CM051266.1, read as the reverse complement.
AATAAGGCTCTTTAAATTTGAGAATTTTATTTGTGTTTTTTTTTTCCGTAGTAGGAAGGAATTTCGGTACTTGTCTATTATACGCCACTCACTAAAGTTTATGCTGTGTAAAACTCGAGAACAAACCGGTTTCGTCTTCTTCGTTAGTTCCTTTCAGCTTAGCGTGAAGACAAGACAAAGACAAAGTGACAGAAGAGATGGAAATATATAATTTGGCTATATATTTGCACATAAGGGGGGGGGTTAAAGTATTTGGACAGTTTGAAGTCAGAAAACATTCTTAGTCCATAATATGGCCAGAATAATTGTACCTTAACACACTTGGCATGCAGACCAGCTATACTTTACCTATTTACCCCTCTTATTACTTTACCCCTTAACCTACCTTTTAAACCTTTTAATAATTATACTTAACCTTACCTAAAATATAATTTAACCTTTATAATACTTTATTAACCTATTATATTTATCTTTACACTTTACCCCTACACCCAAAACCCTACCTAACCTTTTTATACCTTAACCATATTAAGCCATTTACCCCCTTTAATCCTTTAACCCTTTATTACCTACCCTATTACCCTTAAATACCAAATTTATATTTACCCCTTTAAACCAATTATTTTACCCCTATAACCACCAAATATTAAACCACTACTTACCCTTTAATTTATTATAAAACCTACACATAATACTTTACCCATACTTTAACCCATTTACACCCCCAAAATATAACAAACCCCTACCCCCCCCCTATTGACCCCTACCCTTTTAACTTTTAAAATTAAACTTATATACCCTACCCCTAAACCCCCCTCCCTTAACATTAAACACCCAAACCCTTATTTAAATTTAACTAACCCCCCTACCAAACCCTACCCCTTAACTATCCCGTTAAACCCACCTACCTACCTTTACCCCCCACACCCCCCCTTACACCTTACCCACTTTAAAAAAAAATACAACCCCCCCTTAACCACCCACCCCCCCTACCATTTATTACGCACCCTAACCCCCCACGCCACCCCTACCAAATACTTTACCGACCAACCCCCTTATAGCCCCCTACCCCCGTTACCAAACCCAAGCCCCCCCCCCCCCCCTGTTAACACCTTTACCATAACCCCACCCAAATACCCCCGCAACCTACCTACCCTACCGCTTTTACCCACCACCTAACCCTACATTACCCTACCCTATAATAACCTACCCCCCCACCCACCTTACCCCCAACCCCAACACCTACCCTTACCAACCAACCTACTTTAATAACCCTAATACTTTAAAACCTAACCCCCCCCGGAGAAACCGCCTATTACCCCCAACCCTTAACCCACCCACCCCCCCGTTTACAATTCCACCACCCCAAAACCCAACACTTTACCCACCCAAAACCCCCCTTATACCCCCCCCCGATACCCCCCCCCAAACCCCCCCCCCACCCAAAAAAAAAACATAACCCCCTTACCCCCCCCCCCCCCCACAATATGCGATATATAGCCCAAAATTTGTTTCAAAGTAACGAATAAATCGGTTTGTTCTCGAGTTTTACACATCGTAAACTTGAGTGAGTGACATAATATACAAGTACCGGAATTTTTTAAGGGGAGAGCCGAATTTCCCACTATTATTTAAAAACGATCAGAAATTAAATACAAAAAAACTGAAACTTTTTGAAAAGTTTTTCAACTGAAACTAGGGAGCAAAATCAAACTTTAAACTTACGAACAAAATTATTAGGTATATGAAAGGGGGCTGCCTCCTCCTCAAGACCTGGCTCTTTACGCTAGTTCTTTTTAGAATTTTAAAACAAAACTTATTATCCTAACTAAACAGCCATCGTGTTACAGGAATCGTTCTTAAAGAATTAGGACATAAAGTCAAAACTTTAGCGTAAAGAGCAAGATCTTGTGGAAAGGGTAACCTCCTCTCATATACGTAATAAGTTCTGTTCGTTTTAACTTTTGATGTTGCTCCTTACTTTCAGTTGAAAAACTTATTTTTTTTTATTTAATTTCTGATTGTATTTAAATAAAAACCGAGAAAATCCGGCTCTCTCTCCACGAAAATTATTTTTTGCACTCGATCCCACACTATGGGCATGCAGATTGTCAAAAGAGGCATATCTCAAGAATAAATTTTGATATTAAGTTAGAGCTTACAGAGAAGGCTTAAAGGGGAAGATAAATTGACCAAAGCTAATACCGTCGCCATACGTACTCTACTAACACTACTAACCGGAAATTTGGAAATTCTCGGGATCCCGGAAATTTGACAGAACTACTATGCGAAATTCTTTTTAATTTTCTTACATTCTCTTTGCCGAATTTTCATGTGGAGATGATCCGGTTAGAATTATCCAGAGTCTTTTTTTCCGCGTGTTTTAGATTTCTGGAAATAATTTCCACCAGAAGGGGGCATTTTCTAGGTGATGAAGAAACTGATTAGAGATTAAAGTTTTATTCAAATGAAATAACGGTAAGGAAATATTTTCAGACTGAATCGTCCGCAAGCAATTTTACAGGGAGGGAGATTCTCAGCAAGGATGGAAACTGTCCTGGAAGGAATTTGACGGGGGGGGGGGTGGGGGGGGGGAGGGGGGGCACTTTACGTCAGTTGAAATTTCCACATAGGAGTTTTTCGTGAGGGGAGGGGTATATTTTCATAGAGGGAGAGCAAGATTTTACCGGCATTATTTGGAAAAAGAAAAGAAATTATTCCATAAATGAAGGGTTGTCCCTCCTCAGTATCTTTATCTTTAAGCTAAAGTTTGACTGTTTGTCCCAATTTTTTAAGAGCGTCTACTGAAACACGGGGGCCGTTTAATTAGAATAGGAACCTTTTTCTTAAAAGTGCTAACATCCTTAGCACAAAGAGCAAGGTATTGAGGAGGGGGCAACCCTTCATATACGGAATAAATCTACCAAAAATTAATATGTAAATTTTGTTTTAATTTTTCATGTACGGTGAGCCAAATTCAAACGTACATTAGTTGAAAAACATTCAGAAATTAAATTTTAAAAAAACAAGTTTTTTTTAGCTGAAAGTAAGGAGCGACATTAAAACTTAAAACGAACAGAAATTATTCCGTATATGAAAGGGACTGTCCCCTCCTCAACGCCTCGCTCTTTACGCTAAAGTTTTTATTGTTTCAAAAAGTAGAGTTGTGACAGAGTCAAACTTTAGCGTAAAGAGTGAGGCGTTGAGGAGGGGATAGCCCCTTTCATTTACGGAATAATTTCTGTTCGCTTTAAGTTTTATGTGGCTCCTTCCTTTCAGTTAAAAAAAACTTGTTTTTTTTATTTAATTTATTTTAAGCTTCATTTAACTAAGTTTATTCATGTTAGGCTTGATAAAAATCACCTACAGTGGTATATAATTTTGCGTTAATTATTATGAAGGATGCCCCCTACTAGTGTCCATGGGGGATACCCCTAAAAAAAAGGTTGGTTCGGGGAATCCGCCTTGAAATCTGAGGAAACGATTCCCTTTTAATTAGATTTTGATATTTCATGCCCTCCTTCTGATAAATATTTGATGGGGTTCTTTTTCTCAGGGATGACTATCATTGTCGAAATATTTTTTTTTCATACAAATATTAAACGACGTATTCGCTTAGGCATCTTCCCCCCAACCCCCCCCCCCCCCAAAAAAAAAAAACAAAGACATAATGCCCCTACCTAATAATATATTGCTGTGTTGTGAATCAAATCGCTTTAGTTAAATAAAGAATTGAAATAAACACCAGAAACTAAGAGTGATGTCACCCTGCAGCACCTTTGTGGACATTACCACATTTTCCACGGAAAAATCCCGCCCGACAATTTGATCCTCTCTGAAAATTTCCCCCGTAGCCTTCTCTCCATACCTAAACTTGTGCATCCAAAGACAAAGAAAGACAAATTAAAAGAAAGGTGTATATGAATTCCGGGAAATTCCTCCACGAAAATTTCCTCTCCACAGAAAATTATCCCCGAGGAAAATCCTCCCCGAAAATTTCCTCCCCACAGAAAATTATCTCCGAGGAAAATCCTCCCCCTCGCGAAAAATATCCGTATTTTTCTTAATAACAAATACTATCTGTAAACAACGGATAAAATGCAATACTTACAGTCCTTTCCCTAGGGACTGAGGGGGGGGGTCATTTCATCCCTAGAGACATATTTATTGGGCCTTTTAGTTATGATGAAGCAAATGGCTATCTCCAAATTTCATTCGGATGTCTTAGGGGGGAAATGGGCATGGGAAGGAGCTAGCTGCCCTCCATTATGTTTGGTCACTTAAAAGGGCAGTTAAACTTTTAGTTTTTGTTTGAATGAACCCTCTCCAGATCTTCAAGGACCCTTGATTCGAAACTATCATCCCTGGGGGAAATAAAAAAACACACACACACATATATCTATGATCTTTCTTTGGCAATAAATATACAATTCCAAATATTTATAGCTGAAAGCTGTAAACCTCTATGGCAGGGTTCTCTGATTGTTTCGTGGTTACGGAGGGGAGCAGATGCCTCAAAGTATGCATTTTAATACCAAAACATTCTTACTCTCATTGAGCCTTCGGATGAATACAGAATTAGTTCTAAGGAATGGGGAGGGGTGGATGTAGAAATTGATATATAATCTCTTTGATTTCCGGGAATATTTCTTGTCTACGCTGTTATTATGAGAGTAAAAGTAGCATTAAACCTCAAAATGAGCAGAATTTATTTCGTATACAAGAGGTCCTGCCCCTTCCTCATCCCCAGCATCCCCGTCACGGTCGTAGAAACTTCGAAGGATGCTCATTCGATTGGAAATTGAAAGTTCTAGTCCATTTTTTTATAGTCGAAAGTGATTGGAGACCCACCAGCCCCTGTCCTGGAACTGCTTTTCATATCTGGTACTTTTTGTTGCCGCTAGGACATCTGATTGACATTTTGAGGTAACTATTTTTTACTTTCTCTGTGGCTTGCTCAATTTTGCATGTGGGGGAACTATCCAAGGGGGGGGGTGTTTTTTCGGTTGGAATTTTCCACGGAGGAAACGCCGGCCCCAAGCGAAGACGTCGGTGAAAAGGGAAGTCACAGTTAAGGGCATGGAAAGAAGGGATCTAAAGGGGGAAAACCCTTTTTATTTGAAAAACATTACTTTCCTAGTTTTTATTGTGTTTAATCCTAGCTTTTATTACGTTCGGACCTATAGTCCAACAGCCGAATAGAATTTCTTGGAAACTGTCGTAAAAAACTAGCTCTTGGGTCATTTTCAAATATAACCTAACCTCCCAATGTTTGTAAAACTATCCAGTGTTTGTTATATTAAATTATCCATAGCTCCTAGGGTAACTTTAAGACCTCAACAAAAAGAAAAAAAAAATTAGAAAAGTTTAAAATAAACATACAATTTTATTTCTATTCCAGCGATAGCGATAAAAATAGATCTAACGTTGAAATCACTCAATGGGAAATTTCTCCTTTCCTGCTTGTTTGGATTCTTATGCAAACTTTGTTGCATAATCTCGTCACTGGAACCAGAATTCAAGCCCTGGACTGAGTTGCTGCAGCTGGGTTTGGGTTTCGAGTCCCTTATTAACTATGAGAGATCCATCCTGCTGCGCCACTACAGGATTAGAAAAGGGAAGCTTATAGTAGCTTATCTCTTTTTCTAAAGCCGCAATTTCCTTTTCAATCTTGCTAATATCTTCCTTTAAAAGTCTCCTGTCAATCGTTTTATTGATTCTGTACATCTTAGCGCTTTCTGCGTTCCTTGTTTTTTTATCTAGTAAGGGTTTCTCTTCTTTATTATTCCGGTACCTATTTGACCTTCTTTTTCGACTCTTTTCCTGAGTAGCTGTAGCCTTCTTCTTTTTTTTATTTAGTGGCTGAAGTCCGCTTTCATTATTTGAAGAAAAATCATCTACTTGGTCTTCAATGTGGTTTGATGGCAATTTCCTTTTTCGATATGTTCCCTGAGCCATCGTATCTTTGTTTTTGGCGTAAACTAACAAATTCACCATCACAGCGATCTCCATTACCTGCTTTTGGTGGCTTCAATTTGTCTCCCTTGTCTTCGCAGTTACTAAGATCGTAGACGCTCCATCTAGCAAATCTCCATCATCTTTTGGTGGTTTCAACTCATCTGTACTACCTTCCATGCTATTAAGATCATCCTCGTTGGTTAGCTTTTTTAGTAATTCTTCATCACATTTCGTTGACTTCAATTCAACTCCACTGCCTTTCACTTGATCAAACATGATGGTTGGATCTCTGAATGAATCTTCATCATCACCTTCCACTTGATCACTTTCCACTTGCCTCTTGAGCGGACCACTTTCCCCTTGAAACAAATCACCTAACATGCTGTTTACAGCTCTCAATAAATCATCATTATTACTTTCCACTTGATCAAATTCACCTTCCACTCGATCACTTTCCACTTGCCACTTGAACTGACCTCTGAATAAATCTTCCTTATCATATTCAGCTGGCTTGAATTCCTCTGCACTGTCTCCCAAGATGCAAAGATCAATGGCGGTTTGCAATATATCAGAAGACTTGGGATTGGAATTTTCTTTTGTTTGCAGAAACCGACTCGACTGTCCTGGCTTTCCTACTTGCATAATTGATGAAACTAATTTGATTGTGTGTGATGTATCCTGCAACAAATTGATTCTGATACTGTGAACTCTGATGGTGTTGTAGCTTATTTATAGCCATTTATATGACGTCATGTATGTATAACTTGTGGCCTTTGGATCCGACTTCTTGCGTTTGCAAATGTCAGAAAATGACGTCATCTAAAAACTGTTGCTAGGTAACTAGGTAACTTACACTAAGAAATAACTTTAATTTTCTTTTTTGATCATGCTTTTATTTTGAGTTGTATCAGTCTTAATAGTAGTTATAGCTTTATTTACGAAAAGAAAGGAAAAGAAATGAAACATTCTAAAGCTTATTTAATTAGAATTATCAAACTCATCAGTATAGAGCAAGTAGGCAACTCTATTTTAAAAATTTAGTTTATTTCTGGATGAACTATTTGACTTGTAATTTAAAAAAATATAAAATGATACTACAGCACTACCTGTTTAAAAATAAGAATAATTTCCTTTTATTCACATAGAATAATATAATTGGAGAAAAGATCTGTATTTACTTGTAGGCTACTACTATTTTTTTAAATTTTTCCAGAGGAAATACTATCTAGTGGCTAAGTTAGAAACAGGCGAAGGTTTAGTTGAAGGGCTACTTACTGTCTCAGAAAGCAAATTTGGCTAGTTTAGATGGTCTTGGCGAATGACACTTCAGGCAGGGGCAAATCTTCAACTTTTTTATTGGGGGAGGGGGGGGGGGGCGAGAGAGCGGGGGGGTCCATATCTGGATATTCAAGGTGTATGGGATATATAATAATTTTTCTCCACATTATTTGTGGGGGCTAACTATATTGGTGGGAGGCGTTGTAAGTTATGCCCTGGGGCAAATATGGTTCTTATAGAAGGGATGCTCGTAAAAACTTTAGAGGGCTCTATTGATTAGAAATTAAAAGTTCTAGTTCACTTTTTAGAGTCAAAATGGATCGCGTGAACAATTAGCCCCCCCCCCCACGCCCTCTTTCTCCCCAAATGCATCAAATAAAAATTTTGATATAGCCATTTTGTTAAAATAGTTCAAAGTTCAGATATCAAAACTCCGATGTCGACACATACCCCCCCCCCCAAAGGGCCCGGGGTCAGGCGTTGTAAGTTATACCCAGGGGGTATATAAGGTTCTTATGGAAGGGATACGTGTATAAACTTAAAAGAGGGCTCTTTTGATTGGAAATTAAAAGTTTAGTTCACTTTTATAATTTAAAAGTGATCAGAGAGCAGCCAAAGTGTCGCAACACCGCCGGCACGCCGCAGCTGACAAAGGCGTTCGGCTGACTTTGAATTAATTTTGCGGCAATTCTTTGTTGCGTCAACCGCAAAGTCGGAGCTTTTCTTTTCTCGTGCTATCATTTTTAAATGATAATACCAAAATTTGTTTAATTGAAAGCAGGGATGCCAAAAAGATAATTGTTGTTTTTTTTCATTTAAAGCGGACACGGAAGAAAATGATATCAAATTCCCTGGGAAATTATAGAAATATTTTGATAGACCCAGGGCCCCCCGTTGGGACTTGTTCATTGTCTTGGGTATTTTTGGATTTCTCATAGGCTACTGGCCTAATCTGGCTTTTGTGTGTGCTCCCTTTTAATTAATTCCTTGGATCTTACTGAATGCCACGGCGAATCTATGACTCGTTTCCCAGTGATTTGAGGTATATCTGAATAATTTCAACATTTTTGTTGTTCGACCTTTGTAATTTTAAATGATAATATCTCGAATTTCTTTTTACTGAAAGCAGGAATGCCAAAAATTTAATTATTTTTTAATTTAAAGCAGAGAACGGTATCCTATCACAATGGTATCCAGGAGGGGGGGGGGTAGGGAATTGTCATATTTAAATTATAATACTTCGAATTTTTTGTTGTTGTAAGCAGGGATGCCAAAGTTTTTTTTTATTATTTAAAGCAGAGACGGTATTCTATCAAAGTAGTATCCAAAGGGGGGGGGGGGCGGGTAGGGGGCTTTCATTTTTAAATGAAAATACCTCGATTATTTTTTTATTGAAGGCAGGGATGCCAAAAAGTTAAGTTTTTTTTTTAATTTAAAGCGGACACAGAAGAAAATGATATCCAGTTCCCTGGGAAACCATAGAAATATTTTGACAGACCCAGGGCCCCCTATCGAGAATTGTTCATTGTCTTGGGTATTTTTGGATTTCTCATAGGTTACTGGCCTAATTTGGCTTTGTGTGTACTCCCTTTAAATTCGATTCCTTGAGTCTTATTGAGTGCCACGGCGAATCTATTATCAATCATTTCAACTTTTATGCAAGGGTTCTCAAACGCCACAACCATTTCGTTTCTACCAGATTTCTACTTTTCTTGATGAATAACGAAGAAGACCAGCGTCCAGCCAGCGACTTGCGAAGTTTTTAACTCATGAATAGGCCCGAATCTGTTGTAAATTCAAGCTGGGATTTGAGAAAGACTGATGAAAACATTAATAGGCCCGTTTTTTAGCACTAAGATCTTACATCTTTCTGCAAAGATTATCGTTTTTTAACTCATCTTTGTTCTAAGATCTTACAGCTCACTGATGTTAGCAAAAAGTGTGAAGACCGCCACTGTTTTACCATATAGAACAATGATGAGAGAACTTTGATGATCTACTCATCATTGTTCTCAGACCGCTGATCAGAGCAGAATGATGAAAGACGTTTGCACAAAAAACGGCCAAAGATGTAAGATCTTTGTTCAAAGATTTTACTTTTAAGCGTTTTCTGACAAAAGATGTAAGATCTTAGCACATTGATGAGTGAAAAAACAGGCCTAATGTTTGCGGTCAACGTTAATCGGCGGCGGCGCGAAAAACTCACCCACCGCCACCGGCCTTCCCTTATCGGCGCGGCGCCTACTTGGGGCATATAAGGTTTTAATGAAAGGGACGCGCGTATAAACTTCAGAGAGGGCTCATTTGATTGAAAATTAAAAGTTCTAGTTCACTTTTTTAGAGTCAAAATTGATCAAAGGGCAGCTAGCCACCCACCCCCATGCCCTTTTTCCCCAAATACATCCGATAAAAATGTTGAGGTAGCCATTTTGTTAAAAATGTTGAGGTAGCCATTTTGTTAAAAATAGTTCAAAGATCATATAACAAAACTACGGGGCCTGGGGGTAGTCGTTTTCAGTTATGCCCTGGGGGTAAATATGGTTATTATAGAAGGGAAGGTCGTATAAACTTCAGAAGGGGCTCATTTGATTGGAAATTAAAAGTTCTAGTTCACTTTTTCAGAATCAAAAGAGAGCGGAAGGCAACTAGCCCTTCCCCCGTGCCCTTTTCCCCAAATGCATCAGATAAAAATTTCGAGATAGACATTTTGTTAAAAATAGTTCAAAAGTCAGATAACAAACTCCGATGTCGAAACAACCACCCAGGGCCCGGGGAAAGGCGTTGTAAGTTATGCCCTGGGGGCAAATATGGTTCTTATAGAAGGAATGCTCGTATAAAATTCAGAAAGGGCTCATTTGATTAGAAATTAAAAGTTCTAGTTCACTTTTTAAGAGTCAAAAGTGATTGGAAGGAAGCTAGCCCCCCCCCCACTCGCCCTTTTCCCCAAATACATCCGATGAAATTTTGAGATGGCCTCTTTGTAAAAAATAGTTAAAGGTCAGATAACAAAAATCCGATGTCGACACAATCCCCTAGGGCCCGGGGGCAGACATTGTAAGTTATGTCCTTAGGACATATAAGGTCCTTATGGAAAAGGATGCTCGTCTAAACTTCAGAGAGGGCTCATTTGATTGTCTTAAAAGTGAAAGTTCTTTGAGGCTCTTAAAAGTGAAAGTTCTAGTTCACTTTTAATAGTCAAAAGTGATCGAAGGGCAGCTAGCCCCTCCCACGCCCTTTTTTCACCACATACGTCCAATAAAAATTTTGAGGTAGCCATTTTGTTAAAAATAGTTCAAAGATCATATAACAAAACTCCAGGGGTCAAACACAGCCCCCCAAGGCCCGGGGGCAGGCGTTTTAAGTTATGCCCTGGGGGAAAATATGGTTCTTATAGAAGGTATGCTCGTATAAACTTCAGAAAGGGCTCATTTGATTAGAAATTAAAAGTTCTAGTCCACTTTTTCAAAGTCAAAAGTGATCGGAGGACAGCTAGCCCCGCCCCCCCCCCAACGCCCCTTTTCCACCAAAAACATCAGATAAAATTTTGAGAGTCATTTTATTAAAAATAGTCCAAGGGCCAGATAACAAAATTTCCTGTATCAACACAATTCCCAGGGCCCGGGGACAGGCGTTGTAAGTTATGCCCAGGGGCATATATGGTACTTATGGAAGGGATGCTCATATATTCTTCAGAGAGGGCTAATTTGTTTGGAAAGTGAAAGTTCTTGTTCACTTTTTAAGAGTCAAAAGAGATCAGAGGTCAACTAGCCAATTTGTTAAAAATAGTTAAAGTTCAGATAACAAAAATACGGTGTCGACACAACCCCCAGGGCCGGGGGTAGGCGCTGTAAATTATGCCCTGAGGGCAAACATGGTTCTTATAGAAGGAATGCGCGTTATAAACTTCAGAGAGACCTCATTTGGTTGGAAATTAAAAGTTCTAGTTCACTTAGAAAGAGATCAGAGAACAACAGCCCCTCCCCTCCACGCCTTCTTTCCCCAAACCCATGCGATAAAAATTTTAAGATTACCAATTTGTTGAAAAATAATCCAAACATCGGATATTAAAACTCCGGGATTGACACGACCACCCAGGGCCCGGGGACAGGCGTTGTAAGTTAAGCCCTGGGGGCATATATGGTTCTTATAGAAGGGATACTCGTATAACTTCAGAGATTATTTGATTGAAAATTGAAATTTCTAGTTCAATTTTAAAGGGTTAAAAGAGATCGGAGGGTAATTAGCCCCGCCCCACCCTGCGCCCTTTTCCCCCAAACCCATCCGATAAAATTTTTGGGATAGTCATTTTGTTAAAAATAGTTCAAACATCAGATAATAAAAACTCCGAGGTTGACAGAAACCCCCAGAGCCCAGGGGCAAGTGTTGTAAGTTATACCCCGGGGCGTATAAGGTTTTTATGTAAAGAGAGGTCATATAAACTTCAGAAGTGGCTCATTTGATTTGAAACTGAAAGTTCTAGTTACCTTTTTATGAGTCAAAAGATATCGGAGGGCATCTACCCCCCCCCCCCATTACCCACACACACCTTTTTTCCCATTGCTAGTTTGTTTAAGGTAGTAGAACGATCACATAACAAAAACTTCGGGTCAATATACCCCCCTCCCCCCCCAGATCCAAGGGGAAGGGCTGTAACTTATGCTGCGGGGGCATATAAGGTTATTATGGAAGAGGCGGTCGTACGAACTTTGGAGGGGACTCAAGTGAAAAACCCCCTAGCATTAAATCCGACCCCCCCCCCTAATATCCTCGCATGTTCAGCCCAAATGGGAGGATAGCTCTATATGCTATCCGCCTACTGCTTGTGAGTGGTTATCTCTTATGTAAAGTTATTGTAGTTTTTTGTAATTATTTTTTTTCTGTTACTAAGTTTTAGACAATAGAAAACTAAAGGTCATAAAGGCAATAAGCTTTTGACGTTTTCTGTTTTTTTTTTAGTTGTGCACTAATATTAGTTAAAACACGGTAACCACGGGAAGGTTGTGCACAGCTAGCCTTGTGCACAGCTTGGATTGACTTACGTGGCAACTTCGATTTACGGTGCAAGGGCTATAAGTTATGCAAGTTGCGTATTGTTACTTTGACACCTTGTTTACTTTGATGTTTTCTATACTTTTTTATGTTTTTTACTTTGATATTGTTACTTACGTGGCAACTTCGATTTACGGTGCAAGGGCTATAAGTTATGCAAGTTGCGTATTGTTACTTTGATACCTTGTTTACTTTGATGTTTTCTATACTTTGTTATGTTTTTTACTTTGATATTGTTACTTTGATACTAGTTTTGATACTTCGATGAACATTTGATGTTGAAAAAAAAAGTTTGATTGAAATAAGGAACTTTTAGAAACTTGAAAATTTTTGCAATCAAAAACGAACAAAAATTAATTAAAAAAAAAACTTTCAAAAAAAAAGTTTTTCAAAGAAAAGTAATGGCCATTTTAAACTTAAGCTCAGCAGATACAAAAACTTTTTAAAATTCAAACTCAAAACGACCAGAAATTACCATTAAAGAATAAATGAAACCCAACGAACAGAAATTAAATAAACCATCGTAGCAAAAAAAAATACAACAAGTAATAATATAAATGAATAAATAAATCTTAAAGCGAGTAATGCTTAAATTGAATATGCAAATCAAGCTTAAAACGAAAAAAAATATTTTGCTATTGAAGTATAAATGAAACCCAAAACAAACAGAAATCAAATAAACAATCAATGCAAACAAACATACAATATAGTAATATAAATGAATAAATAAATCTAAAAACGAGTGAAACTTAAATCGAATATGCAAATCAAGCTTGAAACGAACAAAATCACTACAAACAAGAATTTGAATATCGCTTCCTTCTCTCACTGTAAAAGTCTAAAACCTACTGCGTCATTGGCGCTTTACTGAAACGAATTATATTACAAATAATTTCTTTTGTACTGAATATTGAAAATAAACATTAAAATTATAGTAAAATTTTGAACTGATGAGCTTTCAGCAATTAATATCATAATACATCAAATATTCAGTTTAATTTATTAGTTCTTTCAAAGATTGTTCAAGGAGAATATAGTTTCACTACAAACAAGAGTTTGGATACCGCCCCCTTCCTTAATTGTAAAAACCGAAAGCCTACTGTGTCATTGGCGCTTAAATGAAAACGAATTTTCATATTTTCTTTATGAAAACGAAAACGAATATTAAATGAAAACGAATATTACAAATATTTTCTTTTCCAATTGTTACAGCATTGAAAATGAAGATAAAATTACAGTGAAATAGAATCTTGAACAGATGGATCTTTCAACAATTAATATCATTATAGATAATTCGCCTATCTCCCGCATTCGAAGGAAGATGTATCAAATATTCAATTTGATTTTGTTTATACTTTCCAAGACTGTTCAAGACACATATAGTTTTAAAAAGAAAAAAAAACTTTAAAAAGAAAAACTAAAAGTTTGAAGCTTAGTAGAAATCGTTGTTAGAAATTGCACCTGCTTTAATAATTATATATATATATATATATATTTGAAAAGACTGCAGTATGAAATGACAACAGATTGTCTCAAATTATCTGCAGTTAGAAGACAAGCGACAACGAGGATTCATATATATAAGCCTGCCGCATGCCAAGTGCCGGGGCCCAGCGGCGAAGCCGCCGGTCTCCTGGTACTAATTGTACATGTATGCATGTATTTTTTTTCAAAAACAACTTCATATTTTTTCGGGACAATTGGCATCTTGGGATATTCTGGCCTAAAAAGGCGATCTAGATAGGTCAGAAGTTCGTGAAAATTCGTTAAGAGCCTTAATCTTCGAAAAAATATTTATGTGAGTGACGTCATATTTATATGGGCTATCTTATTTTATGGGGCGTAATCGTCTCTTACTAGGTGGCTAGCTACCGCAGCCACCCGGATATAAAAATCACAAACAGGAAAAAGCTTATGGTTAAGCTTAGTGTTAGTGCTCTTTTTCCAATATGCACGGCAAAGTGATTTATAGATAGTCACGTGGGCCTTTTCAATTTATACATGTAGGCTGAGCGTTTTTGCAACTTGCCATTCTTTTAGGATGGGAACTTTTACAATTACTACAGGCTTGGCAGATTTCACTGCATTTATTCGTTGTATGACCCTGTTTCAGACACTTCTAGCAGTGGATCGGCTTTGGCTTGTAGGCCTTGTGTGATTTGATTTGCCTGAAGAGGAATAACTGGTCTGGGATCTTATTTTTTTTTTCTCTCAGTGTAAATAAGAAAGATTTGCTTGTTTTTAGGCCATTAGAGTCAGGTTTACCCAGTTGGGTGACATCTTCAACTGGGACTGTGTTGCCAGATCTATCCGAGAGCCCTTCTTTTAACTCCTGAATAGGTATTTCTGGGGGGACATTGTACACTACTATTTTGGTTGGGTATTGGTTTGGGTTCCATGTAGCAGTCTTAACTGGGATATTTAGCAGGGATTTTAAATTGAGTATTATGTCTGCTGATTTTGGATCTTGGACAGCTATTAGCAAAGATCCATCACGGTTAATGTTAAGAGAGAACATTGATTTTAACAATTGAATATTTTAAAATTGCAACCCTAATTAGAGTAATCTTAGTTATCTCAAAGGGGGTATCAGGAGAAATTTTTAGGTAAATTCCTAGGTCTTGAGAAGGAGAAGTTTGAGCAGGAGGAGGGGCAATAGTTTTGATTGGGGAGATTTTTTTCCTTTTTTGGAGCTCCTAGAAAGGACCTTTCAAAAAGCCAGGATGTGAGCTTGACCAGCCAGGATGGGGCGTAAGTGGGACATTTTCGTTAGTATTTGGGATGGGGCCCAGGGGGATTTTTTTAAGGGGCGTTCTTTGCATTGCCTATTCGAATAAGCCTTATGCTAAACAACAACAAAAAATACTATAATACCAGACTCTCTGCACTCTAGGGAGGGGAGGACTTCATCATCCACAAAAAAAAAACACCATAGTATGGTCCAGAAGAGAGTTTTGAACACGATTGGTTGGGTTGACTGCTGATAAATCGAGATTAATATTTACAAGATTTTTTTTTTATAAATCTCTTATAATGTTGCTGCTGTGCTGCTCTACTATATATAAAAACTTCTCCTATCTCTACAACCATGATAAAGATGAAACTACAGCGCTATAAAAAAAATGCAGTTTTTCGAAAAAAAACTTTATTCTATTGTAAAAACTATTTTTCTTTAATTACAAAAGGCACTGGATGTAGCAATTTCCTTTAAAATGAGCCATTAAACAGATGTTCCAGTACCCAGCTATCTGCGGAAAAAAACGATGCCTTATATGCAGAATATCATGATTGCAGCCACTTTTCTTGATTGTCAAACCAATATATTTTCCTTGTTATTCAAGTCAAGGGACAGTTAGTTTCCTATATAGGGGTATTGGACAAGGCGGTTCTAATATTATATTGCTTTTTTTGATCTGAGTCTAGTCTTAGGAGTTATGAGCTATTTTGTTTTTTACTATGGGACGTGATCGTCTCTTACTCAGTTGCGAGCTACCACTGTAACCCAGATAAGAATGACCTGTCTGAGACTATCGACTATAATCTTTTTGCCACTACGCAACGTCAAGTTCCCAGGAATACTAGAGATGGCTCAACGAGTTCAGGGAGAATTGGCAATCAAACGTCTAAGGCAAGACCTATTACTATTAATTCCTAAAATTCTAGGATTCATCCACTTTTAAATTAGTAGAAATTAATCATTAAAAGATATTATTAGAAACAAGAAAGCGTAAAGGTTCTAGTATCCTGTTGCTTGCATTGCATTCTTCTGCTAAATCTAATCTGGGACATTTTCCAACATGGATTAGACATGGAGATATATTGACAAAAAAATGAAAAGCAAGATCATAGAAAAATGAAAATGCATATACCAAAAAAAAATACCAAGTTTAAAAATTGATGGTTTGAGTATTTAATTATTTATTAAC
>CM051266.1:21809525-22084525 GCA_027921565.1 Artemia sinica | reverse complement strand
AATAAAGGAAGACACTCTTTCAAAATCAGCACTCAGTGCTCTTTCGAAATAACTGCATAATGTTTGCCACCATAACAATTTAACAATTTGCCACCAAAACACCATAACAATTGTATGTAAAATATATATATAAACATTTTAAATATAGAGAAAAGCTGAAACAGTAGCTAATTAGCTACCTACTTTCTAGGATATTTGAAGTGAGAAACCCAAATTTAAATTTTTTATAGACTCTCTCTTATCTGAAAACTTTTATCTAACAGAATATATCAAATTCAGTGCCTTTTCACAGCATTTTGCCGAACTGGGCTTATCAGGGAAAAGTTAGCTTCTAGAGCTCAAAATCATCTAAGAAAATGCATTCAGGCTGGATAAAGAGTGATTGGAATGATTGGGCCCTGTGTTTGAAAGGGCCCTGTGCATCCAAGTGAACAATTGATTTTCAAAATTTTGAAATGTTCTCAACAATTCCAGTAGGCATTGCTTCTGGAAAGAGATCCATTTCCAGGCTAAAACCAATAAAAGAAAATATCTGATATCAACAATAACAATGTAAACTAAATAGTTTAGCAATTATGTCAATCAAAAGTGAAGATACGTGGAAAATAGATTTTAAAACTGTTTTAGAAGCATTTGCAGAAAAAAAAATTAGAAATATGTACATTCATGTGGCCATATTTGGTGATATAAATTTCAAAAGGCATTTTCAGCATTTTCATAATATGTAGGGGACACAAATGTAAATTAATATAAGCACAAAAAAAAACTGTAAGCTCAAAATGAATAAACAGAACCATCAAATAAGACAAAATCAAGAGAACAACCAGAGAAATGTAAATGTATGACAGGTGATAACAAACAACCTAGACCATCAAAAGTGACAAGATCAATCCAAGCAGCTTTGGCAAAAAGCACTGAAAGAACGTCTGAAGAAATGACAAACAAAAATAAAGATCAAACAAATATGTAGTTAAAATATTAGCATAACCATTAACAAACCAGTAAATTTTTTAAGTGAATTTAATCCCTGTGTGTCAGATTTTGCAATCTTTGACTAAGGATTACAGGTCCTGATCTAAATAAAATTATTATTGCTACTGTGTGATGTCACCATTACATTACTGGTCAAACAACCATCTCTGGACTTAGATTTATGGATTATGATCTGAATTGTGGCTGCTTACAAGTGAAATAAGATGGCAGAAAAGTTGGTGTTTAGCCTCATTCTGAACTTTTTGAGTAGATTACTCACACAAGGTGTAAAACTTGATATGATTGTCAAGAGTATTATTAACTATTTTGAACACAATGCAGTTTTACAAGCTAAGAAGCCTTCTTAGTGAGCTGGATATTCAAACCCAGATGGTTTGTATGCCAAGGATGATGATAATATTACAGATATGTGCAAGTTGCTAGTCATGGTGACAGAGCAAAATGTTCTGATTCCAAAGTTTGTAATTTCCGGTTTATGTGAAGTACCTGCAATAAGTGAGTCTGTTTATGCCACAGTAGTTTCAAAAGTAAAATGAACTTTTGAGAAAATTAAATGGAATTTCGATGAATGCTAGCTGCTTCCTGACCATCCTGCCTGACAAGTCCCAGCCTCCTCAATCCACACCTCCTCACCACTATACTCTGTGATACTTAAGAACCCCCAAAAAGACTTAAAAGAAGTGTGGCAAGTCCCAAACATTTAAAAGTTACTTTCTATTTTGAACTGATCTTGATATGTTTCTGAAAGCATCTATGAAAGTGGGATATGAATGCCTCCCAGGTGAAGAGTTTGTGTTCCTACCATGTTGTTGCTTCAATTGTCATGCCATTGGTCACCTCGCCATGAATTGCAAGAACAGTGCACTATGTTCTAAGTGTGGCTACATTGATCACAAATCAACACCTGATACTCCATGCCAAAAAAAGTGCCTATTGTGTTTGTTGCAAGACCAATGGTCATGTGTGTTATAGTATAAAGTGCCCAAAAAACCACAAAACTTAAACCCATGGACCTGTTTCTACTGTCATGGAATATAAATGGGTCATTTATAAATAAACTTTCCATGTTGCAAAGCCTCAGCTCCAGGTATAACATGATTTTCCTCAAGGAACATTTTGTTACTAAACATGGTATCAACATACTTACACTTGATGGCATGATATTGTACTCCATGCCTGCTAGAAAGCCTCAATTAGCCTCAGTCTTCAATTAGCCTTGACTGTGATAACACCTTTTTTGGATTTTATCAACTTGAAACTCAGTAGGATCCTAAATTAGTTCAGTGACTGGAGTTAATTGTGTGACCATTCTTTTGTAACATTTTTATATGGATTAAAAATGTTGTAATCTACTGACCTAGTTTATGGACATTTATTTACACTTTACAAAAATAGATTTGTGCTGATTTCAATTTTGAGTAGCCATAATTGACAAGCAGAAGAGGGGCAGTAAACCCATAGCAAGTGCCATTGTACCTGCAGGGAGAGTCTCCCTTAAACTGCGGGGATAAGGTAACGGAGGCTGAAGCTTCCCTTGTCTTTTGGGGTGACAGCTGGATCAATAATGACGGAAAATACCGTGGTTTTAATTTCGGTGGTGAACTTTGTACAGAGGCGTGTGGAAAAGAAAACGAATAAGGATATTGTTATCACGCAGTAGAAGTTTTTCTCAAAGGAAGCTTTGAAAGATGCTATTGATATATGTAAAACAGTGCTCGACAAAGACACTAATCAGAGTTGTAGGGGCTCTCACCTGGCTTCTGCCTTTTATGGTGATATTTATGAGGTTATGTCAGAAAGGTTCGCAAATGAAGTTCCGACCCCTCGTTTTGCCATTCTCGACACAGCTGACGTTCCCACCATTCCTGAGGATGTGATTATGATTGTTGCCTCACGATTGAATGATTGTAAAGTGATGCTAAGTTTTCTTGTAGAGAAGCATGAAACTTCTGCAGTACCTAGCTCAGAGAACCAGACACCAATATGGCCATCTCTGCTCTGACCAGAAAGGACTATCCCAGTTGTTTTGTCGAATCTGCCTGTGAGCTTGAGTGCTAATCCTACCAAGCAAAAGGAGTTCTTGAGGAAAATTGGACCCGCTGATAAAATAGACAGAATCAAACATCAAAGAGACAGGCTGTTTGTACATACGAAAGACGAAACATCCGCAAGTGTTGTCACCTTGGGGACCCAAGGCGAGCAAAATATCCATAGCAAGGTACTGCACTCAGAATACCTCGGGATCATTTATGTTGACAAAGATTACGACGTTTCAACTATTCCCAACCTAATTAGCGGTGTTTCCCAAGCCAAGTGCTTTGGAAATTCCTCAGTTGTCCAGCTCACGTTTGCTACTAAGATTGACTTCGATCAGGCTCTCAAGTTTGGAATCAAAGTGGAATACACCATGTTTTCTGTGTCAAAGCCCCTTACAAAGCTGCTGCAGTGCTATAAATGTCAAGGTTTTGGTCATTGTGCAAACCAGTGTCAGAAGGCACTAAATGTAGAAAGTGTGCCGGTGATCATAGCTACTCCAAGTGCACCTCAGATGTGCTCAAATGTGCCAACTGCAGATCCAACCATGCAAGTAGCAGCTTTTAGTGCCCAAACCTAAAAAATGCAGCTCATGGTACAATTCCAGACCAAACTGCGCTGAAGAACTTGCAAAGTACATGTGTTCTGTCAAAACATAAACTGTGCTAGAGAAAAATTAGACATACTTCAAATAGTGTATGGTGCTTTCGATATAATTTGTGTTAATGAGCATCTGCTTAATCAAGATAATAGCACAAGACTGATTACTTCTATTGATCATCAGTTTTTATCTACCCAGCTAAAAGTACTGGGGGTCGACCCTCGGGGGGCTTAATGATAGCTGTTAGAAAAAAGTATAATTGTAATCTGTTTGAGTCTAATGATGTATATCTTCCGGTAGAATTTAGTGGTTTTATTGCTGTTTGTGTTTATATGCCTACAAATTATAGATATGACCAATCAAGTCAGAAGTTTGCGTCTGCCTACTCATCATTGTCAAAATTACTTGAAAGAATAGCTCTTACCCGTAAATCTTGTGTTATTATGGGTGATTTTAATAGGCTACAGATATTAATAATAATACCATTGGTCACTCACAAATGTTAAATGCTACATTGCCGCAAAATTTCTATTGTCTACAGAAAAATAGATCGTTTACCTATGTACATAATAGTGTTAGCACTTCTGATCTCGATTTCATGTTTACTGATATGGGGAATCTCCAGCAGCAGATAGTTAATGTTTCTGACGACTTTCATTTAAGTGACCATTTGCATCTTGAGTTTCATTTACCACTCAGTTCTTTTGAAACATATGCTCCCTCTAGACCCAAGTGGTTCACTAAACAGAACTGGAGTTGTATTGATATATTTACTTACCAGATGCTACTTGATTTGTACTTAGATAAGCTAAGGGTTCCATTTCATTTGCTCTTGTGGGTAAAATCTGACCAGCTTCTCCATTTGAATTGTTATTTGCTTGAACTGGTGCATAGGATGAAAATGGCTGCATCTGTTGCAGTTCTGTTGGAAAAAATAAAGCTGAATACCTGTAAGAGAGGCTGGTCAGATTTTCCTGGTTTGAAGGTTGAAAAGTCTTGCCATGTGTTTTGGAGACAAATTTGGGTTGATTGTGAAAGACCACATTCAGGATGGGTTTTTAAAATTATGAAGTCGAGTAAACACCAATATCAAAAGAAGGTGAAATCTTGGAAAAGAAGTCAGGTTAAGGAGCTATTGCGGGAAATAAAAATAATCCTCGTCAGCTATGGCAAGAAGTGTCTAAACTTATCCATTCTTCTTTGTCTCTGCCTGATAGCATTGAAATAAATACATGGTTTGTACATTTTTCTTCAATTTTTGCGGCTGATCCTCCATTATTAGAAAGTAATTTCTGGGACGTTCTGATGCAGCATTTTGATTGACTAAACCAATACAGTAACTGGCTTACTATTACCCTGTTGTGTGTTGAATCTTTTGTTTGTCCTCTTCCTTTAGGAAAATCGCCTGGGGCAGATGGTATTCAGCTGGAACATCTGAGGTATGGTACCCCTAAACTGTTTAGTCACATAGCTTTATTATTCCAAGCAATAGTATTGCAACAGTCTGTCCCACAAGGTTTGTGTCAGGGGGTTGTTACCTGTATACATAAGAAGGCGAAAGACCCTAAAGATTGTTCTTCGTACAGGCCCATCACTATTTGTTCAGTTCTAGCAAAGTTACTGGAGAAGATACTGTGCCCTATAGTGGCAGCGCGAGCAGATGTGGGTGACAATCAGTTCAGTTTCCGGTCCAGTCTTGGTGTTCAGAATGCACATGCAACTTTTATTTCAATTGTTGAAAAGTTTAAGAAACAAAAAACTCCATTACTCATCTGCGCAATAGACATATCTAAGGCGTTTGATTCTGTCTTACATTTGCAAGCAGTCTTGTCACTACTAAGGGCAGGGGTTGATCCCTTTGTTTGTAATTGTCTGTGGCAATGGTATTGAAAATCTCAAGTAAGAATTTGGTCTGCTGGACAGCTTTCTGAACCTATAGATATACATAGGGGTGTTAAACAAGGCTCAGTAATCAGCCCTGTGATATTTAACAATGCAATACATTCTGTGACAAAATTGATAGAAGATTTTTTGATAGATGATGGAATTGATGCTGGTCATCTATCTTATGCAGATGATCTACTTTTGATAAGTGATAATTTAGAATCTTTACAGAAAGCTATTAATGCCATGTCGTCTGCACTTGGTGATATAGGGTTAACAATAGAGCCATCTAAGACTGAATTTGTCATTTTGAATGACAAAACATTGCCAAATTGTGTTGTTGATGTTTGCAGGAAGACAGTTCTCCAAAAGGATAAGTTTCAATACCTTGGACTCTGGTATGGGAATTCTATCAAAGCTACTAAAAATCTAGTTATTGCAGCACTTAAAGAAAAACTGCAGAAAACTTATGGTATGCTAGCACAAACTAAAGGTCAATTTGACAAAATTATGCTTGGTCATCTCTGTAACACCATGTTTGTGCCACATGTCTTTTTTTAACCCCTTTATGGAATTGCTTTAGTAAAACCAAACATAACCAAATTCATTCAATTTTTTTTTGGTATTGCAAATATTTATTGGGAATTCCCATATGGTTCAGAAACTCTTATGTTTCACAGAGTTACTATATTTTTGAAATAAGTAAGAAAATGGATGAGTTGTATACCCATTTCAAAAGTTGAAATAGAACAATACACGACTTTCCATTGGCTAGTCTTGTGCATTAAAATCGTGATTTTGATTTTGTTTGTTTTCTTTTTTCCATAGTTATCTCAGTTTAATTTTGTTTTGTAGCATTGTGTGATTTTTTTTCTTTCGTTTTTATAACTCCTTTGAGCATTTACATGTATTTGTATGAAGGGTTGAAATAAAATTATTATTATTAAAGCTGAATAACAGAGGAAGACCCTCCAGTGGGCTTGTTCCTTTTGTTAAATCGGCTCTCTGTTCTAGCTGGTTCAAATGAAATGATCATTACTTAGCTGTGAGAGTGGACTCCTGTGTTTATATTAGTGTGTATCTACCCACTGATTACTCCAACAGTTAGTCATAGCAATTATTTATTTTATTGTGCAAAAAGTTAGGTTCTTGTGTAGAAAAAATTCAGTGTCTAAGTTCACCTTGTTTTATAGCCAGAGACTTTAATTATAATTTGTCTGAACCAGATTCTCAGGCGTCTCCACATACTACTTTAGTTAAGGGTTTATTTAGTGATTTTTTGTTTGAAATAGATAAAATGTCCAATCTCACATATATTCACACATCTTTCTGAACCTCTAGCTTACACCATGTTGCTGTATCTTCAAATCTGACTGCCAATACAGTTAACATTATATTTGATTATCAGCTGTCTGACCACTTACCTATAGCCTGCTCTATTGGTGTGCCATCTTTGGTTTCTCAAAGTAGTCCACTTGCACATGATTCCTCAGCACAGCAGTATTGTTGTGATTGGTCAAAGATTGACCAAACTCAGTTCCTTGAGCCAATTGACTCAATTCTAAGTAAAATTAATGTCCCATTTCACCTCCTCCAATAGTCAATACAGTTGCCTAAGAATGAAGTCTTGATTTGTCTTGATATATATTGTGCTGAAATATGTCATGCCTCCTCTTTACCAAAAAACAAGCTGTCCCCATGCAACATATCTTCAAAGGAATTGTTCCTGGATGGTCCATAAATTCAGAACTTTTTATTTCATGTGGACAAGCAAAGTTTTGGTTTTCTATATGGAAAGATTGTGGGCATCCTACTGCCAGGCATGTGAATGACAAAGCAGAAGTTTTCTAAAATTCTTGCCCAGCATTGTAGAAATCTTATTAATAGCTATTATGCCTGTGCAAATTAAGATTGAAATATAGTATTTAAATTTGTCTCCTCCTCAGCACAGCCTTCTTTGTCACCATCCTCAGCTGACATTCCAAAAGCTGAATGATATACATATTATGAATCTGAGTTTTCTGCCCCTGATCCCATCATAGAGCAATCTTATGATGTAGCTCTGGATCATTTCTGGATGCTCAACCCAAGGAAGATTTTGTGGTCAGTACCTGTTCTGTCAAAGATGTCATCCAACAATTAAAATGGAAATGTTCATCTGGTATTGACCAAGTTAATGCTATTCATTTGAAATATGGGGGAAAACTTCTTATGAATCATCTGTCTCTGCTTATGCAGATGATTTTCACTCAGGGTTTTGTTCCTTCTTATTTCTGTATTGGAGATCTGACTCCTATCTCTAAAAAAGGGAAATCTGAAGTCCACTGTACATAATTCCACCCTATTACTGTAGCTACATCCCTTTCCAAGCTCTTTGAGTTACTATTTATTAGGGAACTTTAAAAGTCTGCTATACCCCTCCACACCAGTTCAAATTCAAGCAAGGTACCAGGTGTGCTGATGCTTTTACTGCTGTTGCAAATGCCCTGATTGATATGGAATTGTCTGGCGAAAGCCTTGTTTTGGGAGGACATGATGTCAGACATGAATTTGACTCTCTTATCTATGCAGCAATGCTTCTGAAAGTTGGTAAACATGGATTGAATCTGGCAATTATTTGTTCTCTTAAGGATTTATATTCAAGACTTCATATCTGCCTGGAACTACTCCAGATAAAGGAATACCCCCATTCCTCATAGAAAACTTATCCCAGCCAAGAAAGGGGCCCATCAATGAGTTGTCACCTCTCCCAACCTCTTTAATAACTATGTTGGAAGCACAAGATTTATGCCCTCCTTCACTGATTTTGTCTTCTGTAAACCTTTCCTTGATATGCTATGCTGATGATATCCTAAAACTTAGTCAAACTCTTCAACATACCACCAACATTTTTGGAATTCATGAGCCAGAATATCAGAAAGTAGGGCTTGAATTCAACTCCTCCAAATCTTATATTGTACTGTTTAACTGGAAAACAAATTCCTCTGCCCCTTCCATCATGCTTGGATCTAGCTCTGTTCAACCTATAGATCACCTTATTTATTTAGGTCTGCCCATTGCTTCTTCCATCCAACACACCCAAAAACTTCTTCTTGAACAAATCAGACATAGATTCTCAGCAGCTTATGCTTCCATTGTATCTTGTAAACTTTGATTCAACCAACATCTTCTAGTAAGTCTACATAATGCTGTTGCCCTTCTCCATATCTGCTACACTGCACCCTTAGGAAACTCCTAACTAGAACAGACAAGAGTAAAATCTGATGCACATTCTTTTGTTTTGAAACACATCTGCTTCATCTGTCTCTGTGGTATAGAAATTTGCTCACAATTGCAAAATTCAAGGTTGCTTGACTCAGAGGTTTCCACAACTAGACAGATAGCAAAACACAATTGAAAAACTGACAAATTTTAAATGATCAGTCCCACATTCTTAAATAGTGATGTATTGTCTTTTTTCCTATGCTCTGTCTTGTTGCCACTTTTAATTGTGACAATTTTTTCAATAATTTTTAATAATAATAATAATTTAATTCTTGTATGATTGTTTAAAATTATTGTTCTGCAGCATATATAGTAAGTCATGCATTTTGAAGTTTTTTTTTTTACAAATATATTATGTAAATTAGATGGTGTTATTACTGTTTCTTAAATTATTGCCTTTGGCTCCCACCTTGAACCCAAAAACCCTTTCTGTTTATTTGTTGTAGTATAGCTGATTCATGTAATGCTGTTTTAACAAGTATTGTGAACTTTAACAATTAATTTGTCACACAACTAGAGCCATATCTTATAGTGGTAAGATAATGGGCACATTAGATAGTAAATGTTTGCATTATACTTGTTTGCTTAGAAGTCTTTTTTATTCTGGTTTCTTTTGTATATTTGCTTGTCTTGTATTTTGCAAAGTATCTAATTGTTGTCTTTATTTTTTTATTATTTTGTTTTCTCTTACTGCTCCATCTTCATGCTTTTGTATGATGGGTTTTCAAATAAATAAATAAATTAGGCACCTCTATATCAAGTAACTTAGTGATTTAGTCAAGTAACTTTATGATTCCAGAAGATTTGTACCAACAGGTCTTATAGAACAAAAATGATGATGCAAGCTGTGCAAGAGACTATTTACTTCAAGAGCTAGATAACTGCATAAGTGACTATCCTTTCAAGAACCTTAACAATCACTGAAGTCATGCTTATAGATCAACAGTTCACAAGATAGTCTCTTTCTGCCCTTCTTAAACACTTGCTTTGTAAATTTTTTCTTCTTTGGTGAACTTTTGAGCTAAAAGATACACACCACTTGAAGTACCTTTTAATACTTTCTAAATATACTAATTACTAGACCTACTCTTAGAAATATATCCTAGCCCCCTAATACATCCAGATACAGCCTGAGCTCCATGCCTATACAAAACTTTGCTGATTTGGTTGGTTTGCATTATTTTTGTAATTAATTATAATTAACAACTGGTTCATTGGCTAGGCTACACCAAAAAAAGCCAGTTTGAATGATGAAAAAACCTATATTCTACAAAACTCCATAAGCTTTTTTTGAATAAAAAAAAAATATTAAACACAGATTGTACAACATGGAGCACAACAGATCCAATATGGACCTTTAATTTTGCACCAAAGTGCAAACTAAGGTACTATTAGATTCCTTCCTGTTTTTAGTTAAGTTTGACCAGTTTTATGTTTTTAATTGACATTTCAGTTTTTTTATTGACTAACAAATGATTATTCACTAATTCTTCTTTCTGTTTTGGCGTTCTATGCCAGTTCCTCAGCTTTTCTGTTTTTCTATGATATCTTGACTCCAAAATTTGGATTTGGCCCTTTGGGCTTGTGATAGTAATTTACTGAAATATCTTATCTTATACTAGCTCAAACTGTGTACTAATACCAAGGTGCTGAACCCCAGGAAATTAAAAGATTATTTATGTTTTTAATTGACATTTCAGTTGTTTTTTACTAACAATGATTATTCATTAATCCTTCTTTCTGTTTTGGCGTTCTATGCCAGTTCCTCAGCTTTTCTGTTTTTCTATGATATCTTGACTCCAAAATTTGGATTTTGGCCTCTGGGCTTGTGACAGTAATTTACTGAAATAAATATCTTATCCTAGCTCTAACTGTGTACTAAACACCAAGGTGCTGAGCCCCAGGGAAATAAAAGATTATTTATCACTCCTCTCCTGAGCTGTACTATGCTGGAGGCCAAAGCAAAAAAAAACTATCCACCTGATTCTAAAGAAGAGAGTAGCAAAATATTTGGTAAATTCACAGTTTTCAAAATAATTTAGCTTCATATTGAAATGATATTCTGAAAAAAAAAAGATTACAGAAACTTTTAAAGTGCTAGGAACATCTCTAAAATGGTGTAACTTTTGCTATGATGTCATTTTCTGGGGGTTCATAGGGCCTAGCTATTTTTAAGAATTTCTATAAATTTGTTTCAAATAACATTTCATTATTAAAACAAGGATAAGGAAAATAATAATTACCATTCCTGAATCAGCACAGATGGCAATTTTTTCTCACTAGCTCATTTTTTTTTTTTTTTTAGAAACACGTTTTGGTATAATGTTTCCTAGAGAAGGAAACATTTTAAGAAAACAATTCATACTTCATATTATGCAGAATGATTATAGCTAACACATTTTGCTTGTAGCCCTGTAATAGGCTACTTTACCCCCAGCCCCCTAATTTGCAAATATAGCCTATAGGCTAGAGCAAATTAGGTTATATATTTCTCATCTAGTTTCTAAATGAGTCTCCCTTGTTTCAACCTGTATAGCTGTAAATTGAATCAACTGCAGCAAAACAAGAGAAAGAAAAACAAGTGACAGGTAGCAGAATGCATTAAAAATATATAATTTAAGCTGTATATTTGCAAATTAAAGAGGTTGAGGATAAAATATAGCAGGGCTGCATGCAAAATGTATTAGTTTAATTATTCTTCATATTATGAAGTATAAATTGTTTACTTAGCATGTTTCCTCCTCTACAGGTCTTTATCTAGACTTGGTATGTGCCTTTTAAAGGCTCAAAATGTAGGACATCCACCATACGGCTAATATGGGAGTAAAGTTCATTTGTGATGCAAATGCATGTTATATTTAGATTGAGGATGCAATTCTAGGTATATATTTGCACATTAGGGGGGTGGGGGTATATATTCTGTGAATATAGGCTATAGGTCCTAAGAAATTCATGAATTTCTTAGAAAAATTGGAAAAACAAGGAAATAAGTGAAGATAAAGGCTCTCCCCCTGCAAAATGTGTTAACTAGGATTATTCTGCATATTATGGACTAAAAATTGTTTTCTTAATATGTTTCCTAGCCTATGTCCAGCTGGATTCCTAGGCTTAAAATACTGGTTGGCCAGTTGGCTAATTTAAATATTTGTATATATATATACACTGTCAAATTAGCCATCTGGTGGTAGGCCTATCCCCAAAATGTAACTCCCCCAGAAGCAATTATTGAATTATGAAGGAGCACAATAAAAGGCATCAAGTGATATATTCACTTTCATTGTAAATAAATTATGCTGTAAACTGCAAGTTTGGCCATCCTATACCTATAAGCTATAGCCTAATATTGCTGGCTTTGTTAGAGTTGTGCAACTGTGGAATGGGTTGACAGAAAAGACAGCCAGTCTAGACTTGTTCAAAGCTGGGTAAAGTTCTACCAAATCATATTATTGAGTTAGGACTAAAGTGAATACACCAGTTGATGCCTTTTTGGTAAAGTTCTACCAAATCATATTATTGAGTTAGGACTGAAGTGAATACACTATTCAATGCCTTTTTTTATGCTGATTACAAATATAATAATCATTTCTATCAGAAATGAATTTCATCCCCCCCCTATATATGCCAATTCAGGGTTAGGTATATATAGGGGGGGGGGCTGAAATTCATTTCTGGTAGAAATGATTATTATATTTGTAATCAGCATAAAAAAAGGCATTGAATGGTGTATTCACTTTATTCCTAACTCAATAATATGATTTGGTAGAACTTTACCGCCTTTTTAATGCTGATTATGAATATAATAATCATTCCTATCAGAAATGAATTTCAGCCCCCCCCTCCCCCTATATATGCCAATCCAGAGTTAGGTTAGGTTATGTTAGGTATATAGGTCAATATATACCAAATCATATTATTGAGTTTCAAATAAAGTGAATACACCATTTGATGCCTTTTTTTATGCTGATTACAAATATAATAAGCATTTCTATCAGAAATGAATTTCAGCCCCCCCCCCTATATAGGCTATACCTAACCTAACCCTGAATTGGCATAGCATATATAGGGGGGGGGGGCTGAAATTCATTTCCAATAGAAATGCTTATTATATTTGTAATCAGCATAAAAAAAGGCATCGAATGGTGTATTCACTTTAGCCTAGTCCTAACTCAATAATATGATTTGGTATATATTGACTGGTATATATAGGGGGGGGGGGCTGAAATTCATTTCCAATAGAAATGATTATTATATTTGTAATCAGCATAAAAAAAGGCATCAAATGGTGTGTTCACTTTATTCCTAGGCCTAACTCAATAACATGATTTGGTAGAACTTTACCCAAAGCTAGATTTAACAAATATAGGCCCAATATTGACTGGAAGCTGAATTAGGGGGTTGGGGCCAAAACCTGAACTGAAGTTGACACTATATTGCCAGTAAGAAAAATTCAGGTCATTGCCACCTTATCTTGCAGGTAGCCTAATTGTGATTTAAGGTAGGCTAATATGTAGTACGATTACATTTAATCTAGGAGTGAAGCTTGAAATTCCATCGCTAAAGATAAAGCTGCGGTAACTTACAGACATAATAGGTGTTTATTAAATTACGGTTCTTCAAATAAGCGTTCCTCACTGTCTTTTGAAAGTAAAGCGGGATTTGAATAACAGTGTTTCAATTTCATCGCTGTTAGCTTTTTGCAATACCAATGAAAATTGTCATAGAAATTCTTAGATGGCTCTTTAGATTTGGCAGAATTTTCCGTAGGTTCTTTGGCAGCATGGTCCCTTTGGGATCCAACATAAGTGATTTTATGCAGAAACGGCTGTTTTTGCGTGACCTAACAAATTTCCTCCGTTTTTCTGAGAGTTTTTGTGTCACAATAGCTCAACGGCTGCGTTAAAATATTCGTACCGAGCCGTTGAAATTGCATCCGTAACCTACTGTTCACACAGACAGGTGCGTTGCGGAAAACGCAATACGATACATATTCCTAACCGCATCAACGCAGTGGTGAACCGCAAACTCTGTTCTCATCAAAAGTTACATTTCCTAGCTATCTCATTATGTTTCTACATTCTAAATTTGCCACGATCTTTGTAGTTGGTCACTTTTTGTGCATCTGAGTCCCTAAATTCACTTTTTTTAAACAAGCTTGCCAAATATTTCTCCAATTCCTTTTAGTGGATTGTGAGCTTTGGTCACACTTTGGTGGATAGCTTGCTGCTGAAACAGTTCAGTGTACTGTTCAACATATCCTATCTGGCAAAATTCGTCTCTCTCGAGATCTCCTCCCAAGCCTTCTGAATTAAATTGGATCTTTTACGCTTAGGAGACTTTTGTCATATATTATTTGATGAAATTTAAAAGCTGAAATCAGCCTTTCAGCTGCCTCCATGTATTTTTCTTCCACAATCCACAGGTGTTTTAACCGCATGCGTTGGAATTTTCAACGCATGCGTCTTGTGGAAAACCACAAGTAAGAGCGGCAAGAGACGCATGCGTTCCTCCACAAAACGCAATCCACAGCGCTATATATATATATATATATATATATATATATATATATATATATATATATATATATATATTATATATATATATATATATATATATATATATATATATATATATATATATAATATATATATATATATATATATATATATATATATATATATATATATATATATCCTGAATTAGAAGCTTTTTGGAATCATAAATTATAAGTAACTGAGAAACTAATTATGCTGGTCAGAAGCTGTTCATTAAATTGACAGTGAACATGAGGGTCATGTCCAGTGGCGCCAATTCACGAAAATGTAGGGGGGGGGCAAGGATTTTTCTTCGATTTTTTTTTTAATTAAGATGCAAAAAAAAGAACAACATTTAGCAAACATACCTAAAACAGGGGGTAGCGGCGAGGTCGCTGCTTGGCAAAATCGTCGACTAATCTATCCAAATCCAGTTTCTTTACCTCCTCTTTTTCAACGGCCATTATCATGAGATCACTGAGTCTGTCGTTTCCCATCGTCGATCGCAGATAGTCTTTCACACGCCCTAATGCCGAGAAGAATCGTTCATTACTGGCAGTGGTCACAGGCAAAGTAGCAACTAGCTTCATCAGTTTTAGCACTGCAGAATAGGCAACTGGGAGGTCGGATAAGATTTCGATAGCTCGAAGAAGATCCATTTTTGAAATATCACTTTTTGACAGATGCAGCTTTGCAAGAGAAAACTGGGATTCTATGGCATGGTCGTCGGCACCGAGAATCTCTTCATAATGACACATAACTCTTTCCACTTTCGAAAGTTCGAGAAAATTGGAACTTGAGGGGTCGAAGGCAGATAAAGCGTCGAGCAGAGGCATATTCTGCATGAAACGTTGGTCCATCTCACTCGTGAAACGATCTATTACCTCAAAGTACAGAAGTTTACCGCAGTCTGATTCAACTGGCTGACTGATATTGCGTTTACCGGTTGTAGAGTTTGAAAGAAAGGCTTTGAGACGAATGGAAATGGCTTGACTTCTCTTGTTTCGAGCACTGGTTTTAGATTGTGGAGATTTCGATTCCTGGATATCGTTTAAAGCTAAGAATTCAGATATGTTTTTGCTTAAGTTGTTCCATTCGTTATCATTTCTCAGCTTTTGGAGTGTCTCATATGTCCCAGAAATCAGTGTAAGTGCCTTATAAATCAACAAACTTCCGGATTGAAGTTACTCTGATAAACAATTTACAATGACTAATACTTTTTCCATTATGTGTAAAGTTGAAACAAAAGAGGCAGAGTTGATTTTGTCCAGTAGTCCTTTTGCTTCACACGCTGCCTCGCCGTTGGAACTATCAGAGACTGCGGCAAGCACAGCAACAATACAATCAAATCTGGCCTTCACCTTCGAAATAGAGCGGACTGCGTTAAAACCAGCGAGTCTGGACGGTCCTCTCTAACTCCAAGACTTTTTGCCCGCTAATACGCTGGGATTCCACAAATATCTCATGACGAGTATTGCTGCATGATATAAATGCGTAAAGTCTTTGCACCACAGAGAAAAATTCAGAAAGTTCGCTGATATTTTTTAGGCAGTCAGTCAAAACCAAGTTCAATCTGTGGGCGTGAAAGTGTACATAAACTGCATGAGGCACCTTCTCCCTAAACTTTGCTTGAACTCCGTTAAATTCCCCACTCATAACGGATGCGCCATCACAACATTGGGCAATACACAGCATCGAATCTACACCAAGATTTTCTATAGTTTCACAAATCGAGGTGGATAAGCTCTCGGCGTCTAATTTGTGCATGTGATAGCAGCCGATTGGTCGCTCCACTACTTTTCCATTTGATATGTACCTGAGTAGGATCGCTAATTGTTCTTTTCTAGAAACGTCTATTGTCTCGTCGACAAGAATAGCAAAGTAATTAGCTGATTTTACTTCTGAAATAATATCTTGGCGCAAGGCATTTCCTATCAGTGTAACTGCGTCATTTTGGTACTGACGACTGCAATAGTTACCATATCGGCACTGTAACTTGGCCTTCAGCTTTTCGTCGCCTTTAGACATTTCCTCCATCAATTCAACCGAATTACCCCGGTTTGCAGATGTTTCTGATTCGTCATGACCCCTCAAAGCAAGACCCTGGCGGCCAAGAAAGCAAATAGCGCGAAAAATGTACTTCACATGATCTCTATTTTCCTGAACCTCTTGAGACCTGGATTGAATTAAGGCATTCGCTATAGATTTCGAAGTATCAGTACTCATTATCTTAAATTCCGTCTATGCTGACATACAATGCCTATGTCTTTCAGAACCATCATGTTGCTTTAAGAGGGCAGAACTGTCTTTCCACTTGCAAAATCCTGACTCAATGAAAGCCCTTTTCCAGCAGTTTCTCCAGCCCTTAGAGTTCCCATAGAAAAATGGCGGCAAGCAAAACAAAACACGGAATTCAAGTTTTTTGAGTATTCAATCCATTCATAAGTCTTATAGTAATGTGCACTGAATTTCCTTCCGTTAGAAGTGGAAGCCGGATATCTCTCAAGAATAGGTTGAGCTGGTTTGTCGTGACGCGTCCTAGAGATATCTGAGAGAGTTTCTTGACTGCTACTGGAACCCGCAAGGGGTTCAGCGATGCAGACCAAACTTTCATGTTGATCTGAGCCATTTATTGTTCCGCTTGCTTCCGAAATTCTGTCACAGGTGGGGGAATTTATCTCAACTAACCCGAGACTTTGGGCGCTGACACTATTGCCAGTTTCTTGCACTAAAGTTTCTTCATTTTTCTTCCGCATTTTCACCGAAAAAAAATCCAAAGTTTGTTGTCGCTTTTTACTGATAGTTAAACGAGTAGTAGACACTGACTTCACTCAGACACGGCAAGAGAAGAACTGAAGAAACACGTAGAAACTCACTTAGAAAATCACTCCCATACTCCACGGTGAAACTACCCCGCTTAGAAACCCCATAAACCAATCACTTACATTTCCTGTTCACGACAGTCCCATACACTCCACTGGGACTAGTCATCCCATAAACTATTCAACAACGTCAAGAATCTGCTGACCAAAACCCCTTGAAACCCTAGAACACATTTCCTTTCCCAGCTACTAAAAAAGGCAATATACAAAACTCATAGTTTACAACGAATTCTTCACAAGAACAATAACGAAACGGGTACTGGCCACATGAAGCTTAGTTTTGAATGAACCCTACTCGGAAATAAAATAGTGTAGACGCGCTCGCTCTTAGACATTTCAAAACAAGATTATATAATTAGGGCACCAGTTTGTTGGTCGTATTTATTGGACCAGTTGCTGGTTTAATATAGCACATAGCTAAAATAGAAAATAGCTGTGAAATATAAATAAGAAGGTAATTTTCAAAGTCTAGGGGGGGGCCATGGCCCCCCTGCCCCCCCCTAATTGGCGCCCCTGGTCATGTCCTTTTAATCCAAGATTTTAATCCTCAACATCTGGGAGGGTACTTCCAGGAAACTGAACATACAAGATAAGAATTATATTTTAATTATGTATAGCTAACTTAAGTTAAGACGGGTTAGCTTTCTGAATATTTTTCTTGGCTTCTAGAATTTGATTTAGCCGATTCCTATCAACTTGTTGTTTAAGTATCTCATGATATTTTTTACGCTTCAACGGTCACAGTGAATTGTTTTTGTATTGACATTTCTGCTATTTTCCTGCATATGCTGTCCATTAGCCGTTTGGCGTAAAAAATAAAATCGCATCAATGGGAACCATGTGTTAGCAAAAAACGATAGAACTTAAAAACAGGACACACGTAGTTTTTTTAGCACCAATTTAAGCAGCTTAGTGGGCAAACAATAGCGGTATAAAAACAATGCCCTTTGCGCAAGATTTTCAAAACTTAACATCACGGACACCCAACTACGGTAATGGGACCGCAGAGATCGAACCTTGCTGTAGCAAAACCCTGCAGAGACGACGAAGGGACCTTAATAGCCAAGAAGTATCGTTGATCCGAACATGCAGCAACAATAGTCAACTGCAGTTTGTCAATAGTTGCACGATTTATCTAAACTTATTCTTTAGTTCTTCTATTATAATTAATTTAAAAAACTTTTTCCACAAAACAAGTTTTTCAAAGAAAATTAAAGAACTCCATTAAACAAAAAATGAGCAAAAATAAAATCAAATAATCTACCAAGCGTGAAACTACCATAAACCAGCATCGATAAATAAATGAAACCCAAAACGAACAGAAATTACTATAATTAACCGAGTCAAATTCAAAACGAGCAGAAATTAACATAAGTTGGGTGCTAAACCCCCATGCCTTCCCAAGGCCAGAACAAAATTTGAACTTTACTGAAAAAATATAAATGTTTTTACTTTTATAACTTTAATAAATCAAATAATTTTGATTACTAAATATCAGTATATGTATATTAAACTGACAATGTTACGAAGTACCTGGATGAAAAAAAAACAAAAAAAACACATTATGCCCACATCGTTCTTTACTTAGGTAGCGCTAGCGCGCTGCCTATGATTATTAAGTTATTTTATTACTAAATATTTTACTCTTACTATTATTTAGTTTCATTTAATTTTCCTGCTGAAGAAAATGAAACAACCGAGGATTTTTTTTTGATGATCACGATGAAATTTGGCGCTGTCTTTGTAACGGCCTTAGCACCGAAAACTACAAATTTTTCAAGTTCAAACAGCTGCCGTTTTCCTTATAATTTAGCGCCGACTTGGTAAATTAGGGCTGAAACAAGCTACATGTATCTGGCTACAAGTAGCTTATTTCGACAAAAACCATGGATTTTGTGCGAGATTTTAAAAACTAAACATCATTGAAACCAATAAGCCAACTGCAGTTTATCAATAGTTGCGTGACGAATCTCAACTTGGTTCCTTTGATTTTCCTGCTGAAGAGATGGAAACGACTAAGGATTGAAACAGCACAGGAAAATTATTACTCTCCTTACTCTTAATAGTAAAATGTTATTTTGAAAAAAAACAAATGGCAGAAATTTTCAAAAGAGCTACAAATTCCTCAATAATGCCATCATTTTCGAGGTTTTCAGGTTCTTTTTTATCATCATGATTAAATCCTATACCATTTTTGTAAATCGGCACCGAAAACTCGGAATTTTTTTAGCTCAAATCACTACCGTTTTCTTAACAATGTGGTGCCGATTTGGGAAATCGGTTCCGGAAAAATCTACGTGTCTATCCCTTTAGCTCCCACACGCTGCTATTTGTGTAACATGTGGTTCCAACAACGCTTTTATTCTGTGGAAAAATGCATAAAAATACTCAGAAAATTACACGCAAGGTACAGAAAAGTTGGAACTACCTTTACCTTATCTTACAGAAGAGAAGGTTCAATCTTTTTGTTGAAGTTGAACTTCTATTGTCATTGTAAAGAAGAGAACGGTAATTTACAGATTATAGCAGTACAATTTTTTTTAAGTAGCTATTAGTTCCATTCATGATCACGTTATCTTTCGTTGATAAATCGTATGAGTATAAAAATAATGTAAGCAAAGTAGAGAATACGACAAAATATGAATTAATTAAGCGTAAAGTGGAGCCTATGGATAAAATCTTAAATATCTGGGAGATGCACCCAGACAGTACAATAGTAAAATATTGTAATGGCGCGTTTAAAAAATTCAGAGGGAGCATTAAGTCTAGATTTGTCTCAGTTAAAGATAAGAAGGGAAGATGGCTTAAAATAGCGTGAATGAGAGGGGGAATGGCCCCGGACGGCATGCGGAAAGGACAAGCACTGTGATGTTTAAATGAATAAATGTTGGATTTTGAGATTGTGACAGTAAGGCGCGGTTTTTTCGGCAGGTTCCCATTGACAACGTTATAATAATCAGCAGGCAAATAATGATTTTCAGAATAAAGAAAGCTTCAATATAATCGCGGTAGCATGCGGTCAACCCTACTTTGAATATAAAAAAAGGGTTATAATATATTTTTTTTTCTTTAATAGCTCATCTCTACCTAAATATGAAAAGGGTGTAAGAAAGTGGATCATAATATCAGAATAAAAAGAAATCAAAAGGAGGAGAACATCAAAAAGAGTGAAGGAGCTATACAAAAGCTTGTGAAATTTTTGAAGATGCCAGAGTCTACGCCAGCTTCGCCAGAATCTATAAAAACGTTTTCAGACGAGTGCTCTTCAGAGACTAGTGTTGTTCGAACTCAAGAAGTAGTTGAAATAGAACAAATAGCCAAAACTAAAGTGAGCTCCATGCATTATTTATTTATAATTACTATTATTTGTTCTTTTCACCGTAGCACTTTGTATAAAAGAAGTTGTCGTATAAACTTCGGAAGGGGCTTATTTGATTGAAAACCGTTCTAGTGCCCTGTTTAGAGTCAAAAGTGATTGGAGGGCAACTAGACCCTCCTCACACGCCACTTTTCTCCCCAAAGAGATCCGATCGAAATTTTGAGATATGCATTGTGCTCAGCATAGTTGAAAGGTATTAAACTATGCCCCTGGGGATGATATAACCCCCCTCGACGGTGTGTGGGGTAAGGGCTGTACGTTATGCAATTTATCACTTGTTTACTTATAATATTTCTTATTGGGAAAGGGGATATGTTTGATCTTTCGTCTGCCGAAAGACTAAGTGTGTTAAGCTTTTAGAGAATGTTGAGGCCTGAGGGGAGTGTTGAGTTAAGTAAAGCACACTATTTGCATGTAGGTTGTCAAAAGGCCGTATCTCAGAAGCGATTTAGAATATTAGGTTTGAACTTTGTCGGAATAATTAGGGGATGTTCCACTGAGCAAAAAGAAAATACGTGTACGGTACCACTATTACTGCTATACCTTCTACTACAACTGATTTGTGATTCGTTGTGATGCTGCAAGTCTTCTAGCCGCAGATCTCGTTGCACTTCATTTTCGTTCATCATTACCTCCGACATATTTTTCAAACCTTTTACTTTAGTTGTTCGGATTCATTCAAAATCATGTGTAATTTTGCATAACGTCATAGATAAAAAAAAAATCTTATCCAGCTTTTCTCAAGCGGTAATATTTTCGATTGAATTAAGTTTTTATGTAGTTCAATAACAACCAGGCATGGTCTATTAAGCATTAGTATAATTACCGTGTTATTCTTTAGCTTTAAGTCATGAGGCGTCAAATCAGCATTTGCAGTTGAATTAATAAATTCTGGCGTTAATTTAATTCCTCCTGCCTGTGCACCAAAGATTCTTCCCTTTTTTTTTAGATTTTTTGTGATTATCACTGTTGCTTCTCTTCAAACCACAGATTCTTTTAACGATTCTATGTGACCATCCCATGTAACTTATCTTCTAACCACAGGTTTCGTTGTTCATTTTCGTTGATCAGTACCTCAGACATTTTTTCCACGGCTTTTGGTTTAGCTGTTTGGATTGATTCGTCATGTTCTATAATTTCGCAGGACATCATCAATATCAAAGAATGTCTTCCAGCTTCTAACCACAGATCGAGAAATTAATTAGCTTACAGTCAATCTTGATAAAAGAAAGTTCCAATGCCACATTTTTTTATATTTATCAACTTTCAATAGTTTTTTTTTTAAGCTAATTAAGTTCAAACTACTGTAGTTAAATCAAATTTATTTAAGGAAATAGACCTTAAATTAGAAGTAGCCCCTTCCTAAAATTACAACTTCGTTTTCATAGTGTTTCGGTTACAGCTGGGCCGATCTCTACGTCCCGATCCTGATCTTTTTTGGTGCCAGATGTTGTTTTAGCAGTTTCTATTTCAGACCTGCCTATATAATTACATCCTTTGTTAACGTCCTTTGCTATTGCTATCCCTTCGCTAAAAACGTCGTTTATGGCTGTATCATGTACGCAGCCTTTTCTATTAATGTACGTCATTATAATGTTGACATGTATCTTTTTGTTGTTGTTCTTTAAACGTCAAACATTACGACGGCGTTAATCTTCTCGATATCGTTTGTCTTCTAACCACATATTTCCTTGTTCTTCACTTTCGATTTTGATTCGCTGTGACCCTAGTTGTCGCAAGTCTCCTAACCACATATCTTTTTCTTCTTCACTTTCATTTGTGATTCATTGTGTGCTTCATTTTCGTTTATAATTTGTAGTGATTGCCGTTGTCGCATGTCTTCTAATGATATTTGTTTTTATTAATATATTTGCAATGTTATACTTACTGTTTTATACTTAGTTATGTTTAATTTAGATTAATTTTTGAAGTTAACGTGCCAGACTAATAAGCCGTTCGAATATTTCAAGGTTTTAAGGAAAATTCAAGTCTTCCAACCGCATATTTCTTTGTTCTTCACTTTCGTTATTGATTCGTTGTTATATATATATATATATATATATATATATATATATATATATATATATATATATATATATATATATATATATATATATATATATATATATATATATATATTATATATATATATATATATATATATATATATATAATATATATATATATATATATATATATAATATATATATATATATATATATATATATATATATATATATATATATA
Source organism: Artemia sinica (assembly GCA_027921565.1). NCBI lineage: Eukaryota > Metazoa > Arthropoda > Branchiopoda > Anostraca > Artemiidae > Artemia > Artemia sinica. The sequence goes on along the minus strand of CM051266.1, from coordinate 22,061,710 downwards.
TATATATATAATATATATATATATATATATATATATATATATATATATATATATATATATATATATATATATATATATATATATATATATATATATATTATATATATATATATATATATATATATATATATATAGATGCATGTATATACACATGTTTATTTTAGTCATGTTTTTTATTGACTGGGTACATTTGTCGGGTTTTCTCATTTTCAATAACTTACTTCATGAAATGCAGGGGAGGCTAGCAAAGATTGGGCCGAAAACAGCATACCATTATGCTACTACATAATAGAATGAATCTAATCTAAATAATTGCAAACTTTAATGTGTGCATATATGTAACTTCAAATACCTATTATTGGGTTTTCTATTGGCGGCACTTCGTACCCTCCGACTATATAAACTAATAATCCTTGCACAATCCTCCCAAAAGATCTAGCATGCCCACTACTAAATGTTTCACGGAAGCCTCTGTTTCAAAATAGGCTATTCACACAATTCGGCAACCTTCCCCCCGATAGCTTCGTAGATCAGATTGCCCCCGGAAATACAATGTTTACTGCAACATTTCAAGAATTATACTATTTAAATTTTCGTTTCACCTGACTCTATATAAGTCAACACTCATCTTTGTCACCCCTCATTTTTTTTCTTAGTCTTAAATTCTGAATTAAACAAAACTTGTCAACAAATCAGATTAGTAAAAATAAAAATTGAATAGAATGAATTAATTTACTGAACAATTTTTTTTTTGTGTTTGTGCGTTTGTGTGAATCGGGATCCCCTTTGCTCAAGAAAAGAATAGAAAAGAATTTTTTTCCGCTATGGTTAGGCACTCAGTGTCCCGAATTAAAGTTTTTGTTCGTACATTGGGGCTCCCTTTACCTAGAACTTATGACTTTAAGTTTCAAGCCACTCGGGGAACATAATCCTTGACCCGTTTTTGGGAGAATCAATATTTTTCTTTCCATAATTTTGTTTTTTGGCATTAGGGTCGTCTTGTCCAAGGACATAAGAATCTTAGTTTCGAACTGAAAAAAATGGCCCTTATTGGTTCCCATTTTGGGGAGGATCTTAGTCTTAAACTTAGTTCTACATCAGGATTCTCTTTCCCAGGAGCTTGCAGCGGCAAGTTTCGAACTCATTAAGGACAAAGAGGTATTTTGTGCATTTAGGGGGCTCGCTGTCATCCTTCAAAAAAATATCTTATCAATAAAATCGAGGCAATAACCTTTGAAAGTTTCAAGCCAATCGGAAAAAATCACTTGCAAGTAACACACGTGCTACACTTGCTACACGTGCTTAATTTCATTTAGAAAAGAATATTAACGTTAATGTTAAAATACACATATAAATTTTATTTAATATAAACTTTGGCTTATAAGAATCAAGAGAGAACAAGAAAAATAGGCGTAAGACACCGAATTTTAAAACGACATAAAATCAAATTTTAAACGGCACTAAATACGGCGAAACATTTTGAGCTTTAACCTCCTGGTCACATTTCTTGGCATTTTTATGCATTCTTATTTCCTCATTTAAGTTCATTACAAGGATTTGCATCTTTGTCAATTTGCAACCTGTCTTCACATTTTAGCTTAATCAAGGAAGTATCATTAGTTAAAAAATGATTTTGGGCTGTTTCTGTGCCTTCTAACCTTGTTTTGCTTTTAGAATTTCATTTGTGCCTGAGTTGCACATCATGCAAAAATGCAAACCATGGTATTTGTATATTACAGCTACACACAGGTCACATCGAAGCTGCTTTTTCAAACTCTCTTGACTTCTGGCTCACTTAAGAATGTTTCGATATGAATTTCTTTAATCCTTTTTTCCTTCTGGTATGTCAAAGCAAATATAAAAAAACAGAAATCTGTCATGAATGATGTCCATGTCTTCCAGAATTTGCAGGCACAGCTCTACCCTGAGTCTTTTAAGCACTTCCAGAAATTGCAAATCTGGTTGTAATTGCTCAGAAGTGGTTTGTTTCTCTAGATATTCATTTGCTTGAACAATAGTATTTATCCTACAGTTGTATGAACCCTCTTGCTTTTGAACAGGGTAGCCTTTGTAGGGTAGCTTCAAATATCCCTCAAAATTTTTGCTTAAAGCTTTTATCCTCTCTAGAAAAATAGTAGCTTTACTTTTGTTTGAAATATTAAAGCCAACCATCAAGTGAAAACATGCCTCTTAAAAAATTGATCAACGCCAAAATGAAGAGGTTTCTTTCTGTCAGTATCACCCATGTATTGCCCCACTTTAACACGAAGAGGCAGGGGTAACACGGAACAGAGTTTAAGCACTTGGTAAAAATTATCCGATAATTGTTCCTTCTCATCTGTTTGTGAAGTTGCAGATAAGAGAGGGAGACTGGTATCGCAGCTCATAATGTAGACACTTCGAAAGGATGGAATTATGAAGCTAAAACCAAACGATTGGGCTCTAGTGTTAAGTCATTTGTCGGTAAGTCACTGTCGAATAGTAGGCCAAATGTTTTGCCTAAAAGATCTACTAGTTTTTCCTTTCCAGCTGTTAATGTTTTATAACTGCTATGGTTAAATGTACATGGAAGACCGTTCCCAAATTTTATTATGTTTGACACCTCTTCTTCCTTGAACGTTCGTTCGTTGAACCTCTATCTGTTGAATCTTCTTCGTAGGAATTCTACCTCTTCTGCAAGTCTTTCTGGTATTATAATTTGCTTCTGAGGGACTAGCTCTTTTCGTCGTTGTGCTGCCACTCTAATGCCTTTGTTATGTTTAGATTTACTATATAAAAGGCTTTGATTTCCAATTTCTGAGTGTGAAAAGTAATGGTTTCTAATTGTATATATAATTGTAATGGTATATATATATATATATATATATATATATATATATATATATATATATATATATATATATATATATATATATATATATATTATATATATATATATATATATATATATATATATATATATATATATATATATATATACATATATATATATATATATATATATATATACATATAAATACATATATATATAAAAAATTACAACAAAAACTTGATGAAAATCATTCATCGCCTTCGGCAACTTCTTCTTCATCGCTGAAATATGATGATTTCTTAAATTTGAGTCTCTTGTTTACGTTAGAAGCCTGTTCACCACTCCTGCACTTGGAAGCTGATATTGATTCTTGCTAAAATTTATCGAAGGATTAGTAAAAATTTATATAAACAACTAAAACATTTAAGCACGCAGATACAAATCCCAAGACTCAGCAACTGCAGTGCAAAAGGTCTGAAGGCACTGGTAGTATTTTTGTAAAACTAAAAAATTTTTAGGCCAAAGTATCTCCTGAAAGCTGGTTTTAATTTTTGTGAACAGGCGGCTAGACAGCACGCATCAAAATTAATACAGAAACTTCCATGTTTGTGATAAAAAGTTCTGGGTTATGCCAAAAGTTGTTTGGTTACCTTTGGTCATAAATTGACATTTTCTCATAATTTGACAAGTTATTTATAAATTAAATTTGCTCGATAAAACCAAAATTTGAATTCTAGAAATTTTTTGACCAGCAATAGAGCCAATCTATACTGACTATGAGTATTGTTTATTTTTTTAAACAGTTTATACGCATCAACAATAAAACTATATACATCACAATAAAAGGGAACATAAATAAAAATCGCTTTTATGTACTAAACAAGATCAAATTAAGTTTTTCAAAACACAATTCTTCCTCCCCCTCACTCTGCTTTCTACTTCAGGTAATTAACCATAGTAGCCGTACTAAAGCTTCAAAACTTTGAGATATGAGACATTTGAAAAATGATTTTGCTTCGAATAACATACAATTTTTCACGTCTTAGTGCATTTTCATCAACGAAAAAATCGTCCCGTTTGGATTCTTTTCTCTTTTTTAGAGGATATATAGTTTGATTTCTATACAACCAGTTTTAAAATTAACAAATTTTCCTATCTTGGCTAAAAGTTACAAGATAGCAAAAATCAAAATCAGCGAAAAACTACTGTCTTTCACTTGGTTTGTCAAAAATTTTTTATGTATGGTGTACTTCCTTGAAGTTTCAGCAACTTTCTTCATAATTAAACAATGAATGACAAATAACATTTTTTAAATGGTATTTTAACCTGTGCACGGCTCAATGTGTAACATAAAGTTATCCCCTTTACCGTGGGTTTTGTTAGTGAAAAGTTCGTTTTCAGGGTGTGTTGTCTTCTGTACAGAATTTGGAACCAGCTGAACAAAAGAAAGCAGTTTTCATCATCGTAAAAAGTTTTCAGTTAAAAACACACATGGAAGAAAATTAGGAGCGATTCTAATTAAATTAAAAAGAAGTATATATACGCCAAGTTTAAAGTGTCCATTCACAAGTTTATTTATAATAAACTAGCTTACCCTTCGTGGGGTGGGGGCAAGGCCGTACCCAGGATTTTTTTTTCGGAGGGGGTTTTACTCAAAGATTTTTTTCCGGTGGGGGGGGAGGGTTTACAAAAGAACCCCTAAAAACGCATACAAAATTTGTTTATATCCATTTTTGTTACGTTTTTACGAGTAAAAAAAAACATTTTAGGAGGGGTTCAAACCCCCCTAACCCCCCCCCACTGGGTACGGCCTTGGGTGGGGGTAAAGTAATATGATCCGCTTTATAAATTATATCAGTAAGTATTTTAGAATTGTTTTAAGTATTTTTCGGAATTTTTCCCTTTTTTCCTTCAGAGGGGGACAACCACTAAACTAGAACCATCTTTTTGGCGTACTTTCATTTTCCAAAATTAGAAAAAATCCTTGTCTCCTCCCAGCATTTTCATGAATTGGCGCCCCCTGTGTCAGGAACCGGGGTGACAAAACTAACCAGGAATAGTGGAACACTATCATCGGTAAAAGTCTAGAATAGGGGCTACTGAGAAGGAAACCTGTTAGAAAACAATTCTTACTTCATAATATGCAGAATAATCGTAGCTATCACATTTTGCATGCAGCCCCGCTATACCTCGTCCCCCCCTTATGCGCAAATATATAGCCCATATTCTAATGCATTCCGCCACCCGTCACTCTTGTTTTTTCCGGTTCGTGTCTCGTCACAGTTGATTCAATTTACGGTCACATGGGTTGAAACAAGGGAGACCCACTCGGAGAATATATTGGAAGTATATAATTTGGGCTATATGTTTGCACATTTGGGTTGGGGATAAAGTATATCAGAGCTGCATGCAAATGTGTTAGCTATAGTTATTCTGCGTATTATGAAGTGTGAATTATTTTCTTAGCATGTTTCCTTCTCTCCTAGCCCCGAATGGGCCGAATCTAGACCATTACCCTATCATCTATTTTTGTGATCTCCATACATAATATTCCAAGCGCTCACTTTTTCGACCTTTGACTTTGAGCAAGGCCATACCCAGGATTTTTTTTCGGAGGGGGTTTTACTCAAAAAACGCATATAAAATTTGTTTATATCCATTTTTGTTACGTTTTTACGGGTCATTGGGTCAAACAAGCATATCCGAGGGGGTTCAAACCCCCCTAGGCCCCCCTCTGGGTAAGGCCTTGACTTTGAGTGTTATTATTTTTTCACTCTAATCATTAGATTTTCGATACTGTGCTGATCACCAACCAAAAGTTTAGATTATTCTTACATGCCGTGATCGTCTAGTGGTTAGGACCCCACGTTGTGGCCGTGGTAACCCAGGTTCGAATCCTGGTCACGGCATTTTTTTTCCAACTTTTTTATATTAAGCTAGGAATTTTCATTTTGTGAGGTAGCACGAACTTTATTTTATCTTTCCCGACATAGCTTCTAGAAACTTTTCGTGTTAGTTAGTTGGATTAAAGAAAAATTCAAATAATATCCCCAAAGAAAAATTTTCTTAAGTAGTGAATACTTTAAAACTTACGCTACTTAAAAAAAAAAAAGAGAGAGAGAGAGAGAGAGAGAGAAAGAAAGAGAGAGAGAGAGAGAGAGAGAGAGAGAGAGAGAGAGAGAGAGAGAGAGAGAGAGAGAGAGAGGAGAGAGAGAGAGAGAGAGAGAGAGAGAGAGAGAGAGAGAGAGAGAGAGAGAGAGAGAGAGAGAGAGAGAAGAGAGAGAGAGAGAGAGAGAGAGAGAGAGAGAGAGAGAGAGAGAGAGAGAGAGAGAGAGAGAGAGAGAGAGAGAGAGAGAGAGAGAGAGAGAGAGAGAGAGAGAGAGAGAGAGAAGAGAGAGAGAGAGAGAGAGAGAGAGAGAGAGAGAGAGAGAGAGAGAGAGAGAGAGAGAGAGAGAGAGAGAGAGAGAGAGAGAGAGAGAGAGAGAGAGAGAGAGAGAGAGAGAGCGAGAGAGAGAGAGAGAGAGAGAGAGAGAGAGAGAGAGAGAGAGAGAGAGAGAGAGAGAGAGACGAGAGAGAGAGAGAGAGAGAGAGAGGAGAGAGAGAGAGAGAGAGAGAGGAGAGAGAGAGAGAGAGAGAGAGAGAGGAGAGAGAGAAGAGAGAGAGAGAGAGAGAGAGAGAGAGAGAGAGAGAGAGAGAGAGAGAGAGAGAGAGAGAGAGAGGAGAGAGAGAGAGAGAGAGAGAGGAGAGAGAGAGGAGAGAGAGAGAGAGAGAGAGAGAGATAGAAGTTTACCTCAAGCCTAATAGCAGTGCTTAATGACTCAAAATTAGGATCCTCTACTACGTCATCATCGCTTTCATCAGTATACTCTTCCTCTTGCTTTTTAGACTTTGCTTTGATCCGTTTCTAATAAAAGGTAAACACTTTAAGAAAGAAAATCTATGCTGTAATAGCCCAAACTACAACATGAAAACTGGTAATTAGAAAAATAATGACATTCTTTATAATAAAATTTTCAGAACACTGAAAAATAGCAAAAAAAAACTTTCATTTTTAAACTCGCAGATAAACATCAGCCAATTTTATACTAAAAGGTTTTTTTTTGGGTGGTGTGATATATTTTTCCATATCATACAAAGAACGTTTTTCTATGCAATTGTTGTGAAATTATAATTCGAAATCTAACTAATTTTAAGTCATGCGTCATTTCTTTTCCAGTGAATGCTTCAGTGGAAATTCGACAAAAGAAGTTTTTCAGTAGAAAGCACAAGGCTACACTAAACCAAAGATGAGCAGAAATAAAGTCAAATAATTTTTCAAGCATGAAACTACAATAAATCAATATCAACAAACAAATGAATCCCAATAAGGGCCGAAATTACAACAAATAACCAAGTAAACTCAAAACGGGCAGAAACTACCACAAGAGGAATAGGGCTGTGCCTTCTAAAGACCGAACGCAATTTGCACTTAATGGAAAACAACCTTTATTTCGAGTCATATGTTTTTGTTTCTCATAACATAAAAAAAAGAAAAAAATCACCATCATATCCAAGATCAGAGGCAGCGGTGTAGAGTTGCCTATAGTAAAGGCCACAAGGCTCCAAAGTTTTTTTTCTTAGAGGCACTTAATATGGGAGGGATGGTCGTATAAACTTCTAAGGGGGCTCATTCGATTGGAAATATGAAGTTCCAGTGCCCTTTTTAAGAGTAAAAAGTGATCGGAGGGCCACTAGCCCCCCCCCCACGCCCCCTTTCTCCAAATGCATCCGAACAACACAGCCATTTTGTTCAAAATAGTTCAAAAATGAGATAATAATAACCCCGGGACCGACACAAACCCCTGGGGGACCGTTGTAAGTTATACCCCGGGGCATATAAGGTTTTTATGGAAGGGGTGGTCGTATAAGCTTCTGAGGGGGTTCATGAAAAATTAAGCAAGAAAAGGGGGGTTCATTTGATTGGAAATTGAAAGTTCTAGTTCCCTTCTTAAGAGTCCAAACCCCCAGAGCCCGGGGGACTGTTGTAAGTTATACCCCGGGGCATATAAGGTTTTTATGGAAGGGGTGGTCGTATAAGCTTCTGAGGGGACCCATTTGATAGGAAATTGAAAGTTCTAGTTCCCTTCTTAAGAGTCCAAAGTGATCGGAGGGCAACTAGCCCCCCAACACCTTATTTTCCCCAACTGCATCCGATTGAAAATAGTCCAAAGATCAGATAACAATAACTGCAGAGTCGACACAACCACCCAGAGCCCGGGGCAAGTGCTTTAAGTTATGCCCCAGGGGCATGCAAGCTTTTTATGGAAAGTTCCAGTTTGCTTCTTGAGAGTCAAAAGTGATCGGAGGGCCGAGGGTCACTAGCTCCCCCCCCCCTGCCCTATTTTCCTCAAATGCATCTGATCAAAATTTTGACTGAGCAATTTTGTTCAAAATAGTCCAAAAATCATATGGCAATGCCTTCAGGGCTGACATAACCCCCCCAGAGCCCGAGGGCGAGGGTTTAAGTTATGCCCTCGGACATATATAGTTTTTATAGAATTGATGGTTGTATAAACTTTGGAGGGGGCTCATTTGAGTGGAAAGTTCTCGCTCTCTTTTAATAGTCAAAATTGGAAGGAGGGTAACCATCCCCTCTTACACCTTTCCCCCTCAAATGAACCCGATCAAAAGAGAGAGAGAGGGGGAGGGAGGGAGGGGGATTTGATTTAAGATTACTGTGTAACTCGGGGAGAGGGTTAATTTAGGGGAGGGAGAAGGAATTAATTTAAGATTGCGGTGTAACTCGACAAAATATATGGGAAATATAGGTACTTTTGACAGCTATGTTTTTTTTACCAAAAATGGTGGTCAAAATTAACTTTAAAATCAATAAAACAACCTACAAAATTTTATGATTTAGCTATTAAAATTGAGTCAAAGCGAATCTTACAGAAAAATTAAGGGGAAATTTTTGGGGCGGGGAATATGGGATGCGATTCCAGTTGAAGAAATATCAAAGAACATTAAAATACAGGTAGTTTTGCCTCTAAAAGCACAATTTTGTAAGCTTTCGTCCAGTATTGGGGAGGGTGCTAATTATCATTGATTTTTGAATAGAGATAAAGAAAGGGTTAGTTATAAGAATATTAAAGAATTCAAAAGTGTCAGGATGGAAATTGGAAAATAAAAATTGAGTTCGAAATGGAATGATCTTTTTATGTGGTATTATGCAGCAAAATAAAAGTTAGTTTTCAGAACAAGTTCAAGCTTAAAAACATATATTCTTGAGTTGAGGGGACGATCAAAGAATAAAAATAGAACAATACATAAGATGAAACACATGACTAATATTTTGCCTAAACAAATTCTGATTCCTGAAGTACAGTTGTCAAACTAACATGATTAATGTACGCACATGTGGGGAGCCACAGGTGTGAGGTGTTTTAGTGCAGGTGTCAGGTGGGTTAAGAAACCAGCAAATAGGAAACGTTCTCGGAACTGATAATTTTATATAGCCGATGTGGTCGGAAGTGACTCGTACTTATAGCCTTTGTGGATGGAATTTTGAAAATGTGTAGCATTTCGTTATCAGAAAGGAAAAATGTAGCCTCGATACAAAACTATGGGCACTCTTATACTGAGAATTTTGGACAAAAATGGCTATACTCACCTTTTTCGGTGGAGGCTCTCTATCCCCAAGTAAGTTTTTAGGGCATTTATATGACAGATGGCCAAGCTCACCGCATTCATAGCATTTCGATTTATCAGGATATTCTCTCCTTCTAATAAATTCAGCCGCTCTTCCATTATCTCTTGCTAAAGAAGCTTTCAAAGTACGTCCAAAAACCTAGAAGAAAATGTAAAGAGAACTAAATTAACAAGGCATTTTCTGCTTATTTTCTCAACTGATCTTTCAAAGTAAACTTTACCACTTCCCTACATTTGCGTCAATCGGCCTTTGAACGAGCACGTACACGAAGAAGAGAAATAGGATTGCATTCAGAGCAATGTCCTTTATGGAATATGAAATTCTTACCATATTTTATTTCCTTTCTTATGGTTTCATTCGTTTTGTTTATTATTGGTAGACCTACTATTTTCCAAGTGTGTGCCTCCGTTCCCCTGCAAAAAAAAAAAAAAAAAAAAAAAAAAAAAAAAAAAAAAAAAAAAAAAAAAAAAAAACAGGCATATGTGCCAGCCTTTAGACCTCATTTCACAGCGTTTCTACAAATTTCTTCTTTTTTTGTGACATTTCTTAGGCTTCTAATAATCGATAGAAATGTCTACAGTGACACGTAAAAATAAGCGATGATTTGATGTTTCATATATATTACGAAAAGCGGTGGCGTTGCTTGCTCTTTTTCTCAGACCTCCCCCATTTAGCCCTCGCAAACAAGCCCTTGCTTTACTCTGGCGTTTTTATTACCCTTATATATCGTTATTGCAATGACTCTTGCACTCCAAAATATGGCCCTCGAATGTCGCTATTCCAAGTAGATTTTTTATGAAATTTCTTTAAAAGTCCATTTTTATTCTGATTTTCACAGTCTATAGCAATGTCCGCTCTTTCAATATTTACTTGTAAAAATTCCATACTTCTACCCTATATATTTTATCTGTTTAGTAATGTTTCTTCATAAATTATGTTGCTAGTTAATTTTTATTTTTAAGCTAGAACAAATACAGAATTACCAGAGCATGCACAAGAGGAGCCAACATACAGTCGTCCACGGGAGAAGCACGATATTACTAAATTAAGTCCTACCTCTGGAAGCGACTGCCCATGGATCTTGTAATCTTGTTAATGGGGACACCAAAATTAGGTCTTATTGGAGGTTAATAGTCTTTTGAAGGCAAAATGTTGATCAGCAATAAGTACGGAAAGCTTTGGAATGAAAGCATTCTCTACCTTGTACTTTCCAATCACAATTATTGCACAACGAGGTTTTTGTTTCTTTGTACAGGTTTGATACTTAGCTAGATGCCATGTAATATCCATTTCAAGTTATTCTAGGGACCCATAAACTATCACTTTTATTATTTGCAGATTATATTGCTTTGGTGTCTAGTACGCCGCAAGATCTGTAGACGCTTCTGAGTCTTATAGAAGAATATTTGCAGTTGAAAAGATTAAGGCTGAATGTTCAATGGAGTGAAGTTGTTATTTTTAAAAAAAAGGAAAGTAAGTGGCGAAGATAATTATAGATTTAAATTTGACAATAAGGAACTGAATGTGAGTTAAAGAATAAAATATTTAGGATTTGTTTTATCGGAAAATGGAAGTTTAAAGAATAGAAGTTGAAATAATTAATAGAGGCAAAGTGGCCATGTCTGCAATTTTTAGAAATCGGACGATAATGGGAATTAAAAAACTAAAAATGCATAAAAGAATATTTAATACAAAAATTTTACCAGTAATAGAATATGGAGCAGAGATTTGGGGCGGAGAAGCGGCACAGAAGTTGGAGTCCCTCCAGCTCCAGTATTATAAAAGACTGTTTGGGTTACATCAGACAACTCATTCACAGATTCTGAAAGGTGATATGGGCCTGTTTTCGTTAAAAACTACGTAGGTCTATTTTGATCCTTAGATTTTGGCTGAAGCTCATTAGGTATAATGAAGATAGACTAGTAAGAGCAGCTTATTATCAGATGTTGAGTTATGGTTCCAAAACGTCGTGGCCATCCCAAATTAGGTCATTACTAGAAAGAGTGGGAATGCCTTACTTATGGAATGATGGTCTTGGTTCCCGTGATCCACCAACAAATTTAGTAAGCCAGGTACGATTTATCTTAGAGGGTCAAGGAATTCAGTATTGGCAAGGGCTGGTTTTAAATTCTACTACATCGAATCATTATAATCAGGCTAAACCTAGTTTTGGAGAGGAAATTTATTTTAAATTTTATTTACTCGCTATGATTTTATGTCGATGGATTCAGCTTAGGGCGAATCGCCTTCCAATCCAGAGCAGGCAAATGGTGTTCGACAGGAGGATAGTTGATCCTGAAGGTCGGTATGTGTGTCCTCTTTGTAGAGATGAGGACGAAGATTTGGACCATTTTCTCCGAAAGTGCCCGGTGCTCTCTGATTTAAGGGAAAAATACTTACATGGGATTGTTTTGCTGCTTCCTGGTATTTTACAAAGTAGTAATCCAACCACAATATTTCGTATTGGTTCGTACATAGAGAAGGGATTAGAAAGAAGGAAAAGTTTTTACAATTAATTATTATTTATTATATGGAATTACATTTATTTTTCTCGATAAATTACCATTAGGTATTTTTTGCTATGTATCATGTTTCTGTGTGTTTCGTAATTTGTTCTGTTGTGATTTTTTTATTTTTCATGAAAATTTGTGTGTACATGGCTCTTGGGCTTTGGAAATACACGATCTATCTATCTATCTATTTATCTATCCCTGACGGTTTAAAATTTTCAAATCAAAATAACAGGAGCTCTTGGTTTCAAGTTTACGGTCAGGCATACCAGAATGACGAAAATTCAGATTGGGCAGCCCTGCCCGGCTGCCCGAGCTGCCAGAGACTGATATTTCTGTTGCTATTAATATTGTTGCAACTGTTTTCTTTAATTTTAGTCTTTATTTTGTACTTTTATTTCTTAAATTTATATTTATAATTCTAAAACAATGAATTCATAGACTGATGTTTTTTGGCGTTGTCTATGTTTGTCATTAAGACATCTTTCTCGACCAAAATTACCTTTCCTAAACCTTTATTTTACCAGAGAGTTAGCAACGGTAAAAATTGTCAACCTTGCTAGAAACATATTCCTCTTTTGTTTGTCATTTAGATCTCTATGTCGAATCTTGCTTGAAAAGCAGAAATGAAACTTAAAACAACTCGACTCGACACAAAATTTTTTATCGTAACTGCCAGGGCCATACATAAGGACGAGGAAGGGTAGCCACATACATATAAATCGGGATCTGGGATAAATAAATTTTATCATGACGATCTTCCTACTCCTGCAGTATTAAAGGTGAATTGCAGCGTGTCTACTGATGTCAGAAGAATAAAACCTAACAGCATTGTCACAAAGTATAATCAGAAAGTCATGTTCATTTGGCATTATTCTTATTTTAGTCAGCTGTTTTTATTTTTTCTAAACTATAGGGATGTAGTTTGTTTTCCTATTAAATATTTGTTTTAACCAATAAAATTTATTATTTACACCCAAAAAATATTATTGTGTTGCTTCTAAAGAAAGAAAAAAAGAGTTATCATTCTATGAGCCCCCAATAAAATCTAAGAGCAGAATTTTGAAACAGATGACTGGAGAACCACATTACAGAGAAATTCAAAACGGTTCAAAGATGCTATTGGACAAAAAACAAAAACAAAAAAACAAAACAAAAAACTACAACTAAAAATAGCGAGAGTACGATGTTAGGTATCAGAATGATGGATATTTTTTTAAAGATTCAATAAATTTCAAAACTTGTTTCTCTGAAATACGTTCAAAGACTTAAGAGCAGAGATGCAACAGATGGCATCTAATACCTAGTCCCTAAAGCCATTTCAAATATTAATTGGTCGGCAATGGACACAATTATAAACAGCGGCAGGGATATAAATATATATATATATATATATATATATATATATATATATATATATAATATATATATATATCGGAATTTCTTCTTTGTTTTATAGCAGAATTCTAGGGATTCACAATTCCTTTCAGCTTCAATAGCATGAGCAAACCTAGGTGAAAATAAGGACGAGAATTCAAGATTAACTTTTTTGATACATTCTTTTAATCCCTATGACCGATATTGAGATCTTAAACTGCATGAGAATTAAACTGGTCCGACAAAATAGGGAATTAAAGTAAATTTCCTTGTACTATATCTCCATGGCTACTTTGTTGAGGCTGATTATGCAAAATTTCTTTATGTTATTTACTATTAAAAGCATACAAGGTTTTAGCTTTAATTTTAATTGAACTGTTATAAATTGGATTTAATCGATATTCCCCCTGATATCTATTTATACTAATCCCCCTTTGCATAATTGTTTTAACATTTTCATAATTTCTGTGAAACTTTGTTGTTGTTTTTTTCCCGTTGATAAAGGCTTCTGGGTGTGAAGCCAAAGTATTCGAACTTTATTATTATTTTGTATTAAAAAATTCATTTTCATTATTCGCTGTATAATTAAAATATTTTACCCGTTATTAATATGCTTTCGTTTTAATCGCATATCTTGGCCAGAAGGTAATGGTTGGATTGGCCCTACCCATCGAGATCTTTTGATCTCCTGGCATGGACTGCCAAGCTCAGATACAAATCTACTTGACACCAAATCTGATCATCATTCTCATGCTACTATTCTTCATGACCAATATCCTGACATAGCATCTGATCAAGCAGCTTCCTTTTCTTTAATGTGTGACCACATTTAGATAGCCACATTCACAAAACTGGTTGTGGTAGCTGATTCACTGAGAGAACCAGAGATTACAGCCTCTTCGTCGGTCTCTTTAGGGGCCTTAATTCCGGCAACATTAACTTGCTCACCACATTTTGAAGTGGAGGGACCGGGATTATTGATTGGTTAAATTTGGTTCACAGGCGATGTGATAAAGTACCATTTACCGTTCTTCAACACTAGAATCCCATCTGATCAGGGTTAAAATAGAATTTTCATCTGATCAGTGGAAAATCAAGAATGTGGGGAGGGGGAGGTGTGGTCCAAAAGAAGCAGGACAAAAATTCTTTCTTTATACCCTGATTATACTAAGTTTTCACGTTTTTTTTTTACTATAGTTTTAACTCTTATTTTGGATGCAAATCAATCACGAGCAGCCTAGTTATTTTTTTCGTCTTGTTCTTCGCCTGATGACAGTCTTTCTGCTTATAAACTGTATACGAAACACGAAAATCGCATTGCATTTAGGCGTAGACATAAGTTTGCATTACAAATTGTGCAATGGAAACTCTACAGGGTTTATTGGCAAATATTTTAATAATGTGAACGGGATTTCAGAAAATAGCTACTTTTGAAAATTATTGAGTATTCAGTGTGTCAAAGACTGATGATTGCAGGAAAGAGCACATAAACAGTTTTTAGTAAAGGAGCAAATTCAATAGCATTTTGAGGGGAGTCCAAAATTTTGGCCTTTAAAATTAAATCGCTGATTTTACCTTATTTTAATCTACAAAAAATTCCACAATTTTTTTTTTCAAAGAGATATAAAGAGCTACATTAAACCAAAGATGAGCATAAATAAAGTCAAATAACCTTTCAAGCGTAAAACTACCCTAAATCCCTATCAATAAATAAACGAAACACAAAACGAATAGAAATTACAATAAATGACTAAGTAAAAGTCAAAATGAGCACAAAAGACCACAAAGAAGAGTAGCACTTCTTGATACACACTTTTGATAACTTGCATCCACATAGTGTGTTTGGTTTAGTATAGCATCCTTTTCAACAATCCCTGAAAGTCTCACCTTAATGCCATTAGCCTTAATAATAGTAGTACTAGTAGCAGTGGTAAGACTACTAGCAGTATTAGTATGCACAGTGCCTTTTCACTACTTCAAGATTCCACTCAGCATGCTTTGTAAGATTCAACTTAATAGGTACTCTAAGCCGTTCCTAAGATATTACTGATACACCTTTTTTACAGCCTGTACAAACAAAGCGTGTCTAGATTTTGTTCAAAAGCCAACTTGAAATTTCCTGAAGATTTCCTCTTTGTACCCTTACCTTTGGTAGTAATAGTAATGGCAGCAGTATTAGTAGTGGTATGCATACAGTGCCTTTCAGTTGGCGCAACGTCCCACGCTTAATATTCTAAGTTCTTGGGATATAGCTGTTGCACCCTTTTTTTTAGCCTGCATCGATATAATAGCGTGTTTAAATTTAGTTCAACACCCCCCCCTCAACATTCCCTGAAAATTTCACCTTAATACCCATAGCTTCAGCAATAGTAGTAGTAGCAGTTATATTAGTAGCAGTAGTACCAGTTGTAGTAGTATGCACATTGTGCCTTTTGGTTAGTCCAGTATATCCCGTAACATTTCCTAAAAGTTTCAATTTAATACCCAAAGCATTTCCCCAACAATTGCTCGTACATCCTTTCGACGTTTTAATACGTCCATGCACATAGTATGTTTTGATTTAGTTCAACATGCCCCTAAGCATTCCCTAAAAGTTTCACCTTAACACCCTTAGCCTCAGAAGTAGCAGTAGTAATAGCAGTAGCAGTAGTAGCAATAGTGGTAGTATGCGCATAATGCCTTCCGATTAGTTCAATATTCCCCTCAACATGCTCTGAAAGCTTCAAGTTAATGCTCTAAGCCGTTCCTAAAATATGCTAATGTGCCCTTTTGACAACCGGTATTCACATAGTGTGTGTTTTGACATAGTTTAAATACACTATGTTTAAACTATCATTTCCTGAATTTCCTCAGCATTTCTGAAAATTTTCACCTTAGCATTAGTGGGGGTAGAAGGAGCAGTAGTATTGTTATTAGTATTAATGGTAGTAGTAGCAGTTGCGCGAACATGTTGCTTTTTGGTCAATTGATCATCAGGTTCATCATTCCCTAAAAGTTCCAACTTAATACTCAAGTCATTTCTGAGATACACTCTTTCGACAACCCAAATGCGCATTGTGGAACCGACGGGAGATCAGTACCAAGACAAAAAATTGTGTCTTAAAGCGGATGTTGGATCTGTTCTCTTCTATGCAGTTGAGACTAGGCCACTCAAGGCGCTTCATCTAAAAAAAATGGATGTCTTTGATCACCACTGTTTACGAAAAATCCTGAGGATTAGATACTCCGACAGAGCCTCCAATGCTGATAAGCGCCACTGCAGCTGTAACTTCGAGCCTTCTAGATGCCGGAAGAAGCGTCCACATCTGGTCCCGCAAGAAGCACAAGTATGAAGTAAAGACTGCACATAACGTGTTTTTATTTAGTTCAACCCTTCCCTCAACATTCCCTTATAGCTTAGCCTCAATGCCCTTAGCCTTTTTGCAAATAAAAGGTCAAACATTCCCTCCCCCCCCCCCTTTCCCGATAAAAATACTATAGGCAAACAATGGGCGAATTCTAAAATTTACAGTCCATCCATAGAGACATGGTTATCGGACATAAAACAATTTTAAACAAGATGGCTATCTCAACATTTTGATTGAATGTCTTTGAGCAAAAAAAGCTACGAGGGAAGGGGACTGGTTGCCCTCCAATCCATTTTAATTCTTAAAAGGGGCACTAGAACTTTCAATTTCCAATTGAACGAGCCCCTTCCAAAGTTTCTACGACATTTCCTCCCATACGAAGTGCCTTGATGAAAAAAAAAAATAAATAAAAATAATACATTCTGCCCACTTCGCTCTTTACTTAGGCATAAGCTATTGCGCTGCCTATGGTATCTTTTCATAGCTTTGCTTATCGAACAATGGTCTTAGAATCGTTAGTATTTTGCCTCTTAAACAGAGAATTTTAACCGTAAAAAAATCTATACATATCCTACTTCAATTACCGAAAATAGAACCTTCGGAATCAACCAACCTAATATAGGGATCAAGGACAACTCATTACTTATGCCTGTTTATGAAAAAAACAGAAGCACGAATTCACAAAAATTTAGGCTTAATTATCTATTATCTAAAGCCTCCTATTGCTCGCAAGGCAACTTCAGTTTTTAAAGTTTCTAAGTATTTCACTGTAATATGTAAAGACGGTAGTTTTTTTCTGATATCAAATTAATCAAAAAATGTATCCTCCAAACAGGCCCTGAATTAGAAATATTTTTAAGGAGGGCGGGGGGGGGGAGTATATTTATCAAAACAGCAATAAAAGAAGCAAATTACGAGAAACCATGGAGAAACCGTGAAAAGCTAAAGCTATGTGCATTTTATTTAAACAGTTTTACTCTTTTGTATAATAATTGGTAAAACGAACCACTTCGTCATCAGCATAACTTCACTAAGAAAAACTTATGGGCGCTTTTAATTTATTCTCAGTTTCATTGGTTTAGGCTTTTTAAAATTTTTAAATAAACTTTTTAAAATTTTCACATTCTCCTGTTCACTTTTGCCCCACCTTCCGCTATTTATTTTAACAACAACAGCAATAATTTTTCACGCACCTTTCAAAAAGCAGCACATGTCAAACAAAGAAAGAAAAGAGAAATTTCAAACCAATTTTGACGGACTAAACAAAGCCATATTTTAAACTACTTTAATAGCAGCACTAAACAGAGTAAGGTTAATAATATATGGCAATAATTAGTTTGTTTTATAACCATTTTTACGAAAGAAGTGAGGCTATAAAATTGACAATTTCAATATCTTCACAATTTACCCTTTTTATATTAATTTTGGATAAACTAACT
Organism: Artemia sinica; assembly: GCA_027921565.1. Taxonomy (NCBI): domain Eukaryota; kingdom Metazoa; phylum Arthropoda; class Branchiopoda; order Anostraca; family Artemiidae; genus Artemia; species Artemia sinica. Next base: position 22,043,537 of record CM051266.1, on the reverse strand, counting down.
TGCGAGCTTTGAACTAAATTATTAATTTGGATACACAAAGTTTAAATTGACGTTTTTATCTTTATTCTAATGGACGAGGTGTTAAAAATGGACAAGCATATTCCCTCCTTCTCATTAAAAGGTCTAAATAGAAGAAAATAGAGCTGTAAAACTTTATAGGACAGAAAAATGGGTATAAATAGATATAGATAGTTTGAATTCTCGTATTTATCTTCTTAATGTCACTAATATAACAGACTGTAAGATTTCCACTTACAGAATTAAATATTTAAATGATAAGCTGATGGAGGTTTTTTAAAAGCTATTTCATTAAAAATAATAGTTATAGAAATCAAATAAGTTTCATATTAAAATTTCCAATTTACAGTTAGATTTTAATTTGTCAACCTAACTTTTTCACCTTCCAATTCAAGATGACTTCCGAATAAAAAAAAATACTTCACAGTCTGCATGTGCGTGATTAAAATTTAAAGGAGCAATTAATTTAATTATAATTTTTTTTTTTTAAGTTTTTTTGTGTGTCGCTAGTTAATGTTATCACCTATAGAAATCCAAGGTACTAGATAGAAGAAAATTGCATGCATTTTCTTTTGAATATACATTTTATCGATATTTTTTGATATATTTGTGATATATTGAAATCAAGATACTATTTGCATTAGGTTTATGGAGATTGATGGAACACAATGTGTTTAAAAAGCCTCCTTGACATGTTTACACCCGTCTTTGCACGGTTGTAATAAATTTTGCGTCGAATTACTTTTCAGAAGTAAAACTTTACTATATCAAAATTTGCCAATGAGAAAACCAACCTCCTTATTGTTGAGTTCTTTGACACAATTGAAAGCTTCATCTCTGGTCAAGAAAAGAACAAAAGCAACACCTTTGCTTCTACGCTTTTCATCTCTGAGAATTGTCACCCTGAAGAAAAAAGGAGTGGTTAAACATGGGTCAGGCTAAAATCTAATGGGGCTTCTGGGCTAATATCTTTGGGCCTTAGATAGGGCATACTTTATTCAAATATTAAAGGCAGAATTAAGCCTGGCTCTTTATCATTCTGGCTCGATTAATCTTAATGGTATAATTTTATTGCGAAAACGAAATTTATTAGAATTTTAAATGGGGGTCTGAAAACTATTGTCAGAAACCCCATACAGGAAATTTACAGCCTCCTACCTTCAATAACAATCACTTTTCTGTATGGGTAGTTTTTGATTTTTGTATGGGTAGATTTGTTTTAACAAATCACTTTTTTGTATGGGTAGCACTAATGTGTCCTCTTTTTTTTTATCGCTAACGAGGCATTGGAATATCATAAAGAGCTGTTCAATGGCTCATTTGAAAAAAAAAAAAACAACATTATATATACATTATTTTTGTACGTAACAAAACATAATATTAAAGATAAAATACAAATTAAAAAAAAAAAACTGCATCTTCATATAGAAGATGATGCCATGTTGACAGCGATGTCATACTCGAGTGACTCTGCTGCCTGATTCCCTGGGGTTTAGTCTATACTGGATCCAGCTAAGATCTTACTCATGAGTAACAGATTGGCAGCGACAGTTGGGATATATAAAGTTATAAAACCTATTTGAGGGCGAATTTGAACTTAGCGAACTTAAGAGGTAATCCATTTTTAATGTCAAATTTTAATGATAGATGATTACTCTGGCTGAACACAAACCATTATAAAGGCAACACAAAAGCACTCCCTTAGCAAACAGAGAAGTGGCTTCAACATTTCATTTAGTTATTTAGTTCCCCAGCATTCTGGCTCTTTATCATTTAAAACGGGGTAAAAATATGGCCGCTTTTTCATATTAGATTTTCAGATCCCACAGTTTCCTTGCTTAAAATGGAAGTTTTAATTCATGCCAATTAAATTACTTAGCAACACACAAAATTTGTAGCATTTCTCAGTGCTTAACCCTCAAGCTTTGGGGCCGTATCTTGTGAACTACAATAGCACATTAGTAACACAGACACAGCCTTTAAATAAATTTACATAATAAGTTGGACTTAAAATAAAAATCAAGCAAATGTTCAAACGAACAGACATCGTCATTTGCAATTTACTAAAAACGGTACGTATTTCCAATTACTTGTTTTGATTTTTTCCTCATTTCAAAAAACAAAACAAAAACGAGTTAATAATTGTTTTTAGAGGAAATAAAACAGGACTTTTTAAAATACAAAAATTAAAAGGACATGATTTTGTAAACACTTCTTTCTCTTGGTTCCAATTTATTCTGATATCTAAAATTGAATACTAAATCAACCTTTGAGACGTCACTTGGTGATTTTAAGGCAAAGTGTTTAGTTTTCTTTAGCACTGTTTTGAAATGACGAATCAGTAATCGTTGTTTGATGGTAAATAAATGACTAAAACTGATTAAACTACTAGACAACTATGTCACTTGGTGACAAGAGTTTTTAACAGAACGGCTGCCTCACCACTTGGGACTAATAGGAACGTACCCGGGGACCCAATAAGCCGAAGAATCTTGAAAACACAGGACAGGAGTATTCGTATATGTTAAGCTGATTTAAACAACCCCTCAAAAATTTAAGTGCCTTGCCCGAGGGTCCGTGGTAGCTAAAACACGACAATGCTTAACAATGACAAGTTCGTTGTAGAAGCTAGACGCTTTGTTAGCTGGATGCACGATTGGGGTAACTAACGCTTCTTGCTCAATTGAACTGGTTCCTGCGATGTAGTTTAGTTTCTCCTGTTTGTGTATCTAATATTAATTAAGAACAGATCATTTTACTATAAATCATTATTACTTTAAATTTAGCTTGAAGACAGGGCCAATCAAGAATCTTTAAAAGAAGTCAGCCACTGGATAATTTGTTCATGGAGCTTCCTCTGAAGGCAAATAGGACAATTATGCATCAGTGGACAGCTTTCCAGCCTATCCTTTTTATGCCAAGAACTTGAAGATAATGAATAATTCTCCTGCCTATATTCGGGATCAGAGTATTAAGATGTAGGAGAGTTTAAAACCATTTTCCCCTAGGTATTTTTCCCAGTTCAGTGTTTTTTCACAGTTGAAAAAAGTTTGGAAGAATAGGAAGATAAGTCTGGGACCCAGGATTAGAATATAGGAAGCTACAGTGATAACACGGGCCAAATATGGTTTTGAAGCATAGTCGCTCCGGAAAACGAAGGAAGATTTGCTAAGTGTTTTCCAGAGAAATTGTCTACGGATTGTTTTGGGTATCCGACTGACTGACCGTATTTCAAACAGTACGAACAGAGTGGTTCAATTCTGCTTTCTAAGGCTATAATGAGAGAAAGGTTTAGATGGCTAGGGCATGTTCTGCGGATGAAGGATGACAGATTGCCAAAGATTGTCCTTTTTGGCAAACCGTCTTAGGGCTAAATGGAAAGCTGGTCGTCAACGGTTGGGGTGGGAGGTTGTTGTAAAGAAAGATTTGAGGGGCAATGGGAACTTCCTGGGAGGGTGTAAAGAGCGAGGCTTTGAATAGATTGTGATGAAGACGAAGTGCGAGCAGGTGTGTTGGCCTCAGGGCGTTAGAGCTACGGTGAGTTGTTAGTAGTAGTATTATGTTACCACTTGAATTGATTCAAACACAGAAATTAATGATGCATTAGTCAAACCCTTTTACGCTTTGCAGTTCGTATTTTAGATGATTGCATTGATGGTCAACCAGATCATTTTATGAAAATATAGTGTTTAATGATATTTGCCTGTCACTCTTTTTTCTTTCAGTTAAAAAAAAAACGGTTTTCCCGATATTACATTTTCTCTTAAAATGCTTTGAAACAATGCACTTTTTGATTTTTTTCAATGACATATGTATATTGTTAAAAAATTATAAGCATTTATGTTTGTGTAAAAGAACGTACCGAACTATTTTTCCATAATTTTGACAGAGTTGGTATATATCACAATTAGTCAACGAGAATGGTAGACTGGATATATGAACAGTGCTCTTACTTGGAGCCAAGACCGGGCGATTCATAATCTTAGTTAACACCTAAAAATAGAGAGATAGAGATAAAAAGAAATCTCAGCAATGAGCGCATTAAGCCTATAAAATTATTCCATATACTCATCTAATAACCCCGAAAATCAATTTTTCGGGTTTGAATTTGAACTTTACCATTATTTCTTAATCAGAAATAGATGAAACAATAAAAGAGGGAAAGGGGGGGGGAATATGTTATAGTAGTAATGGTCAAATTTGCTGCAAAACCAAAACAAACGAATAGTAATAAGACGATATTTCATCCTTCTCACATAAACTAATAAGTACAGTATACGCAATGTCAAAACATGCGCGACACAACTAATCTAAAGAAGAAATGTAATTTTTTGAAAAGTCAATTTCTAAGACAATAAAAATAAAAAAGAAAATAAATACTCGTAATTGATCAGAATCAATGAAATATTTACTTTATTTGTTATTAATTTAAATTTATTAAGTGAAAGTATCTTTAGGATTCACATGAAGTAAAGAAACACCCTAAAGATATGATCGCATTTCAATAAATATGATCCAATGAATTCACCATGCCAAAAAAAAACAAATGTTCGACCTAACACTTTTTCGAAAACACTGAAAAATTATAGTTTTTCCCTGTCGAATTTTTTTTTTCATTTTTTATTATTTTTTTTTTTTCAGGACAAAACTGGGGATAGAATAACATTTTTAAGTAACAAAAGAGATGACACTACATGAAGCGTCGTTTTCGTCATTATGTGACGCAAAAGGAGAATTTAGAACCCGCAAAGGACAAAGTTAGCCATAGAGGAAAATTGGCCCAGGCAATAAATTAAGAAGCATTGAAAAGCCTAGTGTGATCTGTCAAAATTTCAGGCAGTTACCGCAACATGGTGGTGAATGCTAATATTGATAACCATAATAATAATAAAACAAAGAAATACATCTAGAGAAAACAAACGGATCTATGGTCATTATGAGGAAAAAGAAGGGAATCGATCACACGAATACTTCGCCATTATAAAAGGCGTCTTCAGCATTAAAGGAAAAAAAAAACTTAATATATATATATATATATATATATATATATATATATATATATATATATATATATATATATATATATATATATATATATATATATATATATATAAGTGATCGTTTCTTTTCTTCATCCTCATCCATTTGTTCGGATCATCCGGCCGAAGATCCGTTTGTTTTCAATATTTTTATTTCTTTGTTTCGTCATGGTAGGCAAGTTCGGCTTTATATCTTTTAATTATTTGAAAAAAACTACGTTTTCTAAAGAGTTAAAGAGGCTGAGTTACAAGGTCGAACCTTAAAACGTACAGGGATTAGGAGGCACAGTTGGGGGGCTGCCGCCCCCCAAACCCCCCGCTTTCGCAGCCTTTAAATAAAAAAAAAGTTTTTTAAACTGAAAGTAAGGAGCGACATTAAATCTTAAAACGAACAGAAATTATTCCGTATATGAAAGAGGCTGTGCCCTCTTCAACGCCTCGCTCTTTACGCTAAAGTTTTTATTGTTTAAAAAAAGAGTTGTGAGAAAGTCAAACTTTAGCGTAAAGAGCGAGGCGTTGAGGAGGGCACAGCCTCTTTCATATACGGAATAATTTCTGTTCGTTTTAAGATTTAATGTCGCTCCTTACTTTCAGTTTAAAAAACTTTTTTTTTATTTAAAGGCTGCGAAAGCGGGGGGTTTGGGGGGCGGCAGCCCCCCAACTGTGCCTCCTAATCCCTGTACGTTTTAAGGTTCGACCTTGTAACTCAGCCTCTTTAACTCTTTAGAAAACGTAGTTTTTTTCAAATAATTTCTGCACGTTTTTGTACAGTTTATTACTTATTATTGCTCCTTGTAACTCAGCCTCTTTAACTCTTTAGAAAACGTAATTTTTTTTAAATAATTTAAAAAAGAAACTGGGTTTCTTTTTAAAGTTTGAATTCAGTATTAAAAAAATTGCTCTGATGGTGAATCGAACCCGGGTTTTCCGCCTGAAAGTCTGGAGTGTAACCGCTAGACTATACAGACACAACAGTAATTGTTTTTTAGTATATGGAAGCTATTTTCGACGCAAGCAAATTCCCAAAAAACTTGATATTTGGTTTTTGGAAAACAGGGAAGGAGTGATCAGATTGAGCTGAAATTTCGAGGATAAGCTCCCAGGCCCCAGGAAAGATTATCCTCCAAATTTCAGTCCGATCAGACAACGTTAAAGGGGGGTTGTGGTCGGAAAAATTAACATGGGCTAATATAGGAAAACAAGGTTTTTCGTAAATGTAAATTCGGGGGATAATTTTTTCGGTCTGAAAATATCAAAAGGCCCTAACAGGTCGAATTCTGCTTCGAATGAGTCCTCATTCAACCGGATCCGTTGCCAACTGTGGCCTGTAGGCGTGGCTAAGAAAAAAAAAAGAAATGAATTTTAAGTGGCTATATTTGGTTTTTTGAAAACAGGGAAGGAGTGATCGGATTGAGCTGAAATTTCGAGGATAAGCTCCCAGGCCCTAGGAAAGCTTAACTTCTAAATTTCAGCCCAATCGGACAACGTTAAAGGGGGGCTGTGGTGGGAGGGTCCAAACTTCCGGCCCAGTTTACCCCATGAAGATAAAGTCGGAGGAGGATGAAATTTTGCAAGTTTCTTAGTTTGAGCTTGGGCTACAAAATGCGATTACCGCCGTCTCTCTGCGACCTCTAGGACCTGAAATCGCTTAACATTGTGGTGGGTCGCCTCTTTATAGAGGCACAAGTGTGCCTCCTTGATAATAGTAATCTATTTAAAACACGCCAAAAAAAAAACTAAGGAAAAGGGAAGTAGAAAAAAAGGAAAGAGAAAGAAGAAAACAAACAACAACAACAACAACAACAGATAAACAATAAATCAAACAAACATCAGAATCAGTTGATGGTAGGGCCTTAGTTTTTGTGTTATTGTTGCTAAGAATTTATCATGGAGGGTTATAAGCCTTATTATTTGTAATGAGGTCACGATTTCTGGTCGAAGAAGGTAAATAAAATAAGAACTTCAAGCACAGAAAATAATATAATCGAAGGCTTGTAACATTACGACACTTCAGCAAACTGAGGAATCTCACCTGGAACAATACAAGATAATTGCACAAAGATGACAGAATGTTACTTAGTGTTCTAACTGCATTTGCCATAACCCAAAAGTTTTAATTTAACCAACTTGAATTTTCTTTTCGTGAATCATCAATAAGCTTATTATTTTCAATACTTACAATGTCAGAACAGACAGAAATACCAAATTATAGAACAGAACTAACCATTGGAATTAAACAATCCCGACAAAAAGTGACGATGTAGCATGGATTTGTGCATGTTTTACGTAAATTTTGATATCTTAAGCCTTTTTATCAAAACCAAAGTTTCCATAAAAAATGGATGCTACGTTTCTCTTCCCACTAAAGCCCTATTAACATTAAGTAAAAAAATATTGTTTTATTGGAGCAACAACATTCTACTTTGTTAATATTTTATTGCCTTTGTGAATTATTGTTTTAATCCAGTTTGTCTTTCTCTCAGGGCAAATACATTATGCTACTTCATAAATACATAAAAACATCGAGATACAATTTGGTAGAAACAGCTACTTAGTGTCCTCCTAAATAACAAACTAGTCAAGACAATACCAAAATACTTCATCTGCTTTTGAAGACGAAGAGGCATCGTAGTGAAGAAACTACAGAGATTAAAGTGCTTATGGATGAGGAGCACACCCAATATCCTTAGCACCAGGCCCAGGTGCAATGCACAATGATATCCTTCGCATCTTTTCCTGATCTTAAGGCTGAAGACGTTAGCTGCTTTGGCTCGTGAATTTTGTGTTTATTAATATTACATCCCTTTTATTAAACATTGTCTTATTCCAACTTTAGTATAGTTCGTTGGCTAAAATATTATGCAAGTCCAAACGAATAGAAACAAATTGGGAAAGGCTGTACTTTAGAACGGACAGATTTCTGGGAATAATAAAGCAGCCCACTAAACACAGTAGAAGTTAAAACCCATTTAAAAAATAAAACTATCTAACAGAATAAATTAAACAGAGAAACAAGGAAAAATAAATGTGGATAGAGCACTGCTGCAATATTGGCCAACAGAGGGCGGAGGGAATGGTATTAGAAATTTAGCATTGCAATTTCACGTAATTAGCTTAGGGCATATAAAATTTGAAATTCGAAGAAACCAATTGGTATACATCAGGATTAGCATCATAAATTTTTTTTTCTAACTTTATGTCTTCATCAGTATTACTATGAGATTGAAACATACTGAAAATATTACTAGAGCGGAAGCGAGAAGGTTGTCAAAAAACAACATGTTTTCCAAATGATATTAAAGTGACTTTAAACTGAAAACGAACAGAAATCAGCCTATATATCAGGGGGGGGGCTGCTGTTCCGGTCAAACTCCAACTTTGATTGGTGCCATTATTGAAAAGAGTGTGCACAACCACCTGGTAATTTCACGTGTGTTATTTTTCGACTGCCTTAAAAAAATACTTATCAGAAAATTTTATTGTTGAACACAAATGCGAATCAATAAGCATTTTTTTTTCTCAAACTTGTATAAACAAATATTTTGGTAATATTGCTCTTTTCTTAGAGCATTCCTTCCTGAAGCATTAAAACTCAAATATACTTTAGCGTAAAGAGCAAGGGACTGAGGCCGACGGTAACCCCCCTCATTTACAAACACTTCGTGTTGGCTTTCAGGTTTGATGTGACTCTTTTTCATTTGGAAAACTCTTTTTTTAATTTATTTTTTATTCATTTCTAATATTACATTCAGGGCATTTCAGGGAATTAGCCTCTAGAAGCATATTTGTGTATATTTCAATCTTTCTCAATGGAGCAACCATTATGACTCTCAATCTCACATCATACTTTATGAAGATGGAATTCCAGAGCCCTTTCAATATTATACGACCATTATTTCAATTAAACCAGCCCTCGTCAGTATTGTTTGAAGAAATAAAATAAGGGGGGGGGGGTAAATGATGTGGGGCTTAAATTGATCCCATTGTTCGATTCAAAATGTCACAACAGACTCAACATTTTTTTAACTTACTGATTCAAAAAGCTACCTTAAAATTCTGACACAGCTCCACTTTAGCCGCAACGGACCCCGGGCCCAAAAAAAATGGCATGCAAGGGAGCCTAGTTGCCTTTAGATCAGTTTAAAAAGGTCACTAAACTTCACTATTCCAGTTAAAATGAGACCTTCCCTTAAATTCTACGCTCAATGGTCCGATAAAGTCATCCTTGGTGACAAAAAAAGGAAAATACAGAAAAAAACAAACAAACAACTAAAAAACGTATTCGTGAGGTATAAATGCCAATTTTCGCAGTTAGGGGCTTGGAAATTCTGCTAATGAGTTCTTGGACATCCAGAGCTTAATAGTGAAATTTTTATTAATATTGAAACCCTTTTGAGGGTGTGTTCCAGCCGGTAGCAAGTGTCTAGTCCCCCCCCCCTCGGAAAATACCTCCCCGTGGAAAATACACCCATCCACCTCCTCCGAAAATACCCCCACACCCCGTGGAAAGTAGGGTTTTAAAAATTGACAATTTTATTTGAGTTTTTTTTTCTGTAGGGGGAAGGAATTTTGGTACTTGTGCATTATACGCCACTCACTCAAGTTTACGCTGTGTAAAACTTGAGAACAAACCGGTTTCTTCGTTAGTTTCTTTCAGCTTAGCGCGAAACAAGACAAGTGACAGAATAGACGGGGAATATATAATTTGGGCTATGTATTTGCACATAAGGGGGGGAGGGTTGGTGGTGGTAAAGTATTTGGACAGTTTGAAGTCAGAAAACAATTCTTACTTCATAATATGCAGAAAAATTGTACCTAGCACACTTTGCATGTAAACCCGCTATAATTTCCCCCCTCCTAATGTGCAAATGTATAGCCCAAACTTGTTTCAAAAGTAACGAAGAAACCGGTTTGTTCTCGAGTTTAACATATCGTAAACTTAAGTGAGTGGTGTAAAATATACAAATATCGGAATGTTTCATGGAGAAAGAGCCGGATTTCCCGGTATTATTTAAAAAAGATCAGAAATTAAATTAAAAACAAGTTTTTTCAACTGAAAGTAAGGAGCAACATCAAAACTTAAAACGAACAGAAATTATTACGTATATGAAGGGAGTTGCCCCTTCCACGAGACCTTGCTCTTTACGCTAAAGATTTGATTTTTTGTCCTAAATCTTTAAGAATGATTCCTGAAACACAATGACCGTTTAATTAGAACAATAAGCTTTGTTTTAAAATTCTATAAAAAAAAAACTTTAGCGTAAAGAGCGAGGTCTTGTGGAAGGGGCAACTCCTTTCACATACGTAATAATTTCTGTTCGTTTTAAGTTTTGTTGTTGTTCCTTACTTTCAGTTGAAAAAACTTGTTTTTTTTTAAATTTAATTTTTGATCGTTTTTAAATAATTCCGGGAAATCCGGCTTTCTCTCCATTAAAAATTTCGGTACTTGTGTATTATACGCCACTCACTCAAGTTTACGATATGTAAAATTCGAAAACAAACCGGTTTCTTCGTTAGTTTCTTTGTTACTTTAGAAACAAATTTGGGTTATATGTTTGCACATTAGGGGGAGGGGGGGGGTAAAATATAGCGGGTCTGCATGCAAAATGTGTTAAACAAAATTGTTGTGCATATTATGTAAAAATTGTTTTCTGAATTCAAACTATCCAAATACTTTACCCCCCCCCTCGCCTCAGTTTTTTTAATTTAATTTTTGATCGTTTTTAAACAATACCCGGAAATCAGGCTCTCTCTCCATGAAAAAATCCGGTACTTGTTTATTATACGCCACTCACTCAAGTTTACGATATGTAAAATTCGAAAACAAACCGGTTTCTTCGTTAGTTTCTTTGTTACTTTAGAAACAAATTTGGGTAAATGTTTGCACATTAGGGGGGGGGATAGTGTATAGGGGTTCTGCCAGCAACTGTGTTAGGCACAATTATTGTGCATATTATGAAGTAAGAATTGTTTTCTGACTTCAAACTGTCCAAATACTTTACCACCCCCCCCCCCCCTTATGTGCAAATACATAGCCCAAATTATATATATTCCTTCTATTCTGTCACTTGTCTTGTTTCGGGCTAAGCTGAAAGAAACTAACTAAGAAACTGGTTTGTTCTCGAGTTTTACACAGCGTAAACTTGAGTAAGTGATCCCCCTACGGAAAATAAAAAACAAAACTCAACTAAAATTCTCAAATTTGGAAAGCCTTATAAGGCTTTCCACGGTGGGGTATTTTCCTCGGGGGGGGGGGGGTATTTTCCACGGGGTGTGATTTCTGGGGGTATTTTTCGCAGGGGATGGATGATATTTTACGGGGGGGGATAAACGCCTAGAACCGTTCCAGCCTATTCTAAGGTTAGGTAAATGTAATTATATTGATAGCTGCTGATGGGTATTTTTTAAATTGAGAATTTTTATATGTATAAAGTAATGTATGTAATTCCCAGTCAAAATCAAAACCATGGTTGCAGGTTAATTTTCAAATTCCAGCATAGGCTGTTTCCACACTAAACTTTCATCTTGACTTAAATATTTATCGTCTAGATACAAATGTGGATTTTCTTTAATCCTTATAAGTTTCATATGTGATCATTTTAAAGTGCGGTTTAAAACAAATTTAAAACTAATGATTATTCATTTTGTTCGTCAAAACAGCTCGTCAGTGCATGAGGAGGGAAAAAGAGTTCGAAAAAAGCCACAGGCCTTATGAGCGTACAAACGATACACTCAAAACACGCAACATAGTTAGAATGTGAAACAATTAGAATAAATATAGCTTGAGAGTATAACGAATTAACGATGATTCACCTTGGCTAAGTACTCATATTACTCTTGTTTCTGAATGGTGGATTATTTTTAGCTGACAATCAGAGGTGGATTATTTTAGGCGAACTTAGCTCCATAACATAAGCTCTTTCAAAGGAATGTGAACCCCCTCTGAGCGTCGAAGCCTCCTTGGTCACGCCGGTGGAAAGGTGTATTTATGATAACGGTTTTGGTTGCCTGTAGACAAAAGAGATTAATTTTTGCCACAGGCCAGGATATAAGAATAGCACGCAATAAGACAATTAAGGTGACATAAGTTTCAGCTCAAAATATAATACAAGACACGAAAACAACAAATCGTCTTAACACACCAGGTTTTGACACAGAATCAAAAGAAAAATGATTTAGTACAAATTTGAACGAACCTATTCATATTTCAAATACGTTAACAAGGTGAAAAAAATTGCTTAAAGAAGAAAAGAATAACATAAAAAAATATAAGATAAAAAAGGTAAATATATACGGGATTCCATCATTGTTTTAGGGACAAGATAAACACACTATTCAATACTTTTTTTAGGCTCTTTCTAAATATATTAATCATTTCACTCGCAAATCAAATTTAAAGCCCTTGAATGGACCCTAAAGTTACACCTAATTTCTAAATTTTTTGGAAACTTCCTTATTCTAGAAACTACACTAAAATATTCTAAAATGCTTAATTATTTTATTTCTAATGCGGACTGCTTCGTTTACCCTCCCCCTTCCCAAAGGAACAAATATATAGCCCAAATTACTAATACTCAGTGAATTTTCTAGAACCCAACTCTTTCCTTTCCGTCGATGGTTCACTGTTTGCCGTTAAATTAAAAAGAGGAAAAGTGACGCAATATAGATAGTTCATTCTTTTCACCATTTTGGCGTTTAAATTGGAGTTTCAGCATTTAAATTTAAGGCAACATTTGAATATTCATTCAAAATGTTCTATCAACCATAGCGTTTTACAATATAGCTTTTCAATAATGTTTTGATTTTTGAAGCTTGTGTTGGATATGGAGGGGTATTTCCAGGTGGATATAGAGGGATATACGAACATTTTCGTAGCCCCCATACTATATGCAACCTTGAAAATAGAGGCTAGTTTTGTTAAAAGAACCCTTGCACGCTCCATTTTGCTGTTACTATTAGTAATTTTCAATAGATGAGTGCCCTGGTCATTCATAAAAGAATTCTATTTTATAATTTTCTATAAGAAAAAATAAATCAATGCAACCAAGTTTTTCTTTTTAAAGTGTTGTCTTCATCAAGCCTTTTCTTGGCCCTGTCTACATAGCCCTTAAGTTTCAAGCCAATTGAGAAGCTCTATACACATCAAAATTAAAAAAAAACCTTTTCACAAAAAACGTTTTTCAAAGAAAAGTAAAGAATTTCATTAAACAAAAAATCAGCAAAAATAGAATCAAATAAACTATCAAGCATAAAACTACCATAGATCAGCATCAATAAATTAATTAAACTCAAAACGAACAGAAATTACAATGAATAACCGAGTCAAGCTCAAAACAAGCAGAAATTAACATGATTAGCGCTCACAACCCCTATGCCTTGTCAAGGTCAGAACATAATTTGCACATTACTAAAAAACAAAATCATAAATGTTTTCACTTTTATAACTTTAATATATCAAAAAGTGTTAAGATTTTAAGAAATAAATATCAGATTAAGTGTATTAAACTAACAATGCATATTCATTTGTATTTAGAAGTATTTCATTCATTTATTGGAGGTAGCTGCCCTCTCATCACTTTGACTCTTAAAAAGGGCACTAGAGCTTCTGATTACCAATCCAATGAGCCCCCTCCAAAGTAGATATGACTACCCTTTCTATAAAAAATCTTATATACCCGTGCCCCAGCCATTTAAACATTTGCCTCTCAATTACTTGGACTATCTGTCTTGGCTTTTCTCTGTCTACAATTAGCCATGTCTTGAAACAACCTACTGCAAAATACTTGATAACTTCAATTCAATGCTTCCAATGCGCTTCCAATGATGTAAGAAGAAAGCGAAGACGAAACTTAAAACGAACGAAAATTATTGTTTTGCAGTTTATGTAACATATATCTGCAATATCGGTTCAAATAAAACTGACTCGTACGCACAGTTTATAGAATTAGCAGTATGGTCATTCTCTATCTCTCCCATTATAAAAACCCGGACAGGGGTGCGAGTGCTCCGGAGAACGTTTTTGCAGATAGAAACATAGGCGTTATCAGATCTTTTCACGGGTAGACAAGTCAGATTTCTCTTGGACACGAAACAAGTGGAAACCCGCTATTACGAATAATGCACTTGGTAACCATTTCTTAGTGATTGACGATAACAAAACTAATCCGCTAAGGCAGAAACAAGTGGGAGGAGCTTTTTGTTCGCACCGAGACCGAAGACCAGAAATTATCTGCGATAAGCTTACTGTCTATAAACTGTGCTCGTACGCAACAAAACACTATTAGAAGCAGAAAGTTCCTCAATTACCCTGCAGAAAACAAAAGAGCAATTCTTGAGGCTCTTAATATTCTTCTAACGGCCATTAAATCCTTAACTTTCAGTATACAATTTTAATTCTCGCAAAACATCAAGTAGGCTTAGTTTTCAGTAAAGCGCAAGTTTTTCAGAATTCTCAAAAGTTTAGGGAATTATTACGAGTCAGTTTATTTGTACCAATATTACAGATATATGTCGCATAAACTGCGAAGCAATAATTTTTGTCTGTTCCAAGTTTCATCTTCGCTCTTTACTTCCGTCAGAAGAACATTTTTTAAAAATTAATTTTTGTTTCGTTCTTAGGTTTTAAAAATAAACCTTACACAGAAATTTACGTTTCAAGGCGATGGAATCATATAAGTCAAATGTGTTTCTGTTAAAATAAGGTTTTAGACATACATAGGTTTTAGTTCACTTCTTTCTTAAACTTTCCCTACAAAAAACTGGAATTTTGTCAAAGAGTCCATGGGGCATATTATTATCAATATCTTTGAGAAGTTGAAGAAATCCTACAAAAAAATTATCTCGTGAACTTTCTCTACAAAAAAAAAAAAAAAAAAAAAAAAAAAAGCAACTAAAATATTGTCACACAAAGAGTCCAAGGTATTCTTATTGGTATCTTTGAAATTTGAAGATAAAAATACCGTTGATTATAACATGAAACGCATTTTATATTCGTAGTTATTTACGAAATTTATGTCATTATTATTGCAGTTTTTGTGCTGCAAAAATTTTGAGCTCCTCAGTTCAACATTTTAGGAGAACCCAAAGTATTTTACAAAAAAAAAAAAAAAAAAAAAAAAAAAAAAAAAAAAAAAAAAAAAAAAAAAAAAAAAATGGAAAACGGAAAAGTAAGAAAAAAGGTCAAGATTTAGCAATTCCATGTTACAACTTAAGGCCTTTCTTTGTTCACGATCTGAAAATTGATAACAAAAGAAAATATAAAACTTAATTAATTTTACGTTATCAATTCAATTCAAATTTTCACCCAAATTTTCGCCTATGGTTGGTATGAGAAATAAAAATGCATAGCTCGGAATGTAGTGTTTTCAGTAAAGTTTCAATTATGTTCTGGTCTTGAAAAGGCACAGGGGGCGTTAGCCCTACTCCTCTTTGTGGCAGTTTCTGTTCGTTTTGAGTTTCAATTGAATATTTACTGTAATTTCTGTTGGTTTTGGGTTTCTTTTTTATTCATAGGGATTCAAGATAGTATTACACTGTAAAAATTATTTGACTTTATTTTGTTCATCTTTGGTGTAATGTAGCCCTTTATTTCCTTTGAAAAACCTCTTTTGTGGATTTTTTTAAATTAATTAATATACACGGAACGTTCCACTTAACAAATTTTTGGATTGTACAGGATAAAAATTAAGACCAACAATTTTTTAATTCCTAATAAATAAGAACAGAAATGTTTTAGATTGGACAATTGCATGCATTCACAACAGGAAGCGACTACAAACAAAGTAAAATCACTGTAGATTTTGTTCAAGTCAAATGACTTTTCCTTTGGACCGTCTACAACGAATTCTGGATTACCACTTTGTAATTACATCAAGGCTATTTATTTACATCATACAGTCTGTGCAATTGACAATTCTATGCTATATACTTGTATGTCTTGGTCTAATGATAATACACTATTCGTATTACTAAGTGATTCTGTAATAATTCTGCCCGCTTTAAACGATTGAGTGAAACAATTCGCCATAGCCTAGATAAATGCCAGCTCAAAAAACCTTTCTTAAGTTTAGATGGTTTTTGGATGCTATGTAATATCAAATAAAAAAAAACAGGTTTGTTTTTAAATTGAAAGTAAGGAGCGACATCAAAACTTAAAAGGAACACAAATTATTCCGTTTATGGAAGGGGCTGTCCCTCCTCAACACCTCGCTCTTTACACTAAAGTTTTTTTGTTGTTTTAAAAAAGAAAGTTGTGAGACAGAGTCAAAATTTAGCGTAAAAAACGAGGGATTGAGAAGGGGACAGTCTCTTTCATATACGGAATAATTTCTGTTCGTTTTAATTGTTAATCTCGCTCCTTACTTTCAGTTAAAAAAGATGTTTTTTTTTTAAATTTAATTTCTGAAGGTTTTTGAATCAATGCAGCTTTGATTTTGGCTCACCGTACATGAATAATTAAAACAAAATTTGCATATTAATTCTACTTTTTTTTTTGGCTAAATGGCTTTTTCGAAATTTTGATTTCGAAATTCGGAGTTAATTCATAATAAATTATGAAAAAACTTACGTAACAAACTTCTATTTTCGTATATTTTTATTAGGTATATTAAAAGGTTAACCCCCTAGTCACTACCTCGCTCTTTACGGCTAAAGTTCAAATTCTGTTCCAATTCTTTAAGAATGACCCCTTAATCACAAAGGCCGTTAATTAGAATAAATAGCTCTGATGAAAGTATACAAAAAAACTTTAGCGTAAAGAGCGAGTTAATGACTACGGGGCGAACCCAATCATATAAGCCTACACAATAATTTTTGTTCGTTTTAATGTTGCTCCTTACTTTCAGCTGATTTTTTAAAATTTAATTTCATATGGGTTTTTTAAATAATGCTGGGAAATCCGGCGCCCCCTTCATAGCAATGTCCCTTCCGCCATGAAAACTTTCTCCATGGAAAGATCCTCCCACGTAGACCCCCCCCCCCCCCCAACTACCAGAAAAAATCCCCCTTGAAAACTATTGTATACTTCCCAATAATCAATACTATATGTAAACATTGGGCAAAGTTCATAACTTGCAGACCTTCCCCCGGGGACTGTGGGGGATTAAGTCATCCTCAAAGACATAGTTATTGTATTTTTGGACCATGCTGAACGAAATGGCATCTCAAAACTTTGATCAGGTGACTTTGGGAAAAAGAGCGTGGGAGGAGTTGCCCTCCATTTTTTTGGTCACTTAAAAAAGGCACTAGAACTTTTAATTTCCGTTCGATTGAGCCCTTCCGCAATATTCTAGGTATTCTAGGACCACTGGGTCGATAGGATCACCCCTGAAAAAAAGCAAATAAACACGCATCCGTGATCTTTCTTCTGGCAAAAAAAAAAAAAAAAAAAAAAAAAAAAAAAAAAAAAAAATTCCACATTTTTGCAGATAGGAGCTTGAAACTTCTATAGTAGGATTCTCTGATACGCTGAATCTGAGAGACCTTAGAACACTGAGAGACCTTTTCTTTATGACAATTTTCGTCGTGCCAAACCGCTAAAAACTTAAAGGACATGCCGCTATTCTATCGATTACTGAAGTTTTCCCCCTAGAATTGCGAATTCTTGAAAAGTCATTATTGAAATCCGATATTCAGAATTTTTAAAGTCATATTTTCAATTTTGATTGATTGTTATGAAGTTTCGTATACGTATAAAGCTTGGGCCTAAAAATAGACTGAAAGTATTCCAGCTCCGATCCATTCAATAGGTGGGGGACATATCTCCCAGTAGGGGCAGCCATGTCTCAACCAAATTTGATAAGAAGCTAACGCCAGTGTTCTAGTTGTGATTTAGAGGTATTCAAACCCAATGCGACATCGGTGGGATCTCAATCAAAATTGGCAAAAATTAACAGTTGGTGTGCTATGCGTGCTTATTTGTAGTCTAAGACCGATTCGGCCTTTATAGTGGAGGTGTAACTGGTAACTGCGGTTCGAATCTTTTGTCATCAAGTCATCTTTCAGAAGAGGTTATCCAAACCAAACTCTGTGAGGAGTATGAATCGGCGTCCAAATCGTACCTTCTGAAATTTTAGGCCCTTCTGGCCTCAGTAAGGAAAGAGGAAAGCGGGCTAAAATCTCTTGTTATTAGTCTGATTAAAAAAGGAGGACGTCAAATCCCAACCAGAAATAGTGAACATGGTGTCCTAGTATTGAATCTTGGGATGTGAACACAATGCAACCCCAGCGGAAAGGAGGAGGTTCCTCAATTCTTGTCATCAGGACACAAACAAGAATGGGTTGCGATATGTAAATAAAACCTGGTAGGAAAGAAGAACTTCAGTGCTACCTATGCTTTTTCGTGATCCAAACTTTACACTCGATGCCACTCTGTGGGTAGTATAGAAGAAAGGAGGGGGTAAATTTTTGTAATCCGAAAATCTGCCACAACAGATTGCTGGTTAAAAAAATAAATTGACGAAAGTGGTCGCTGATTTCCAGGTTGGACTTTTTCAAGGTCCAAATACTATATAACTACTGCGGGGAGTGAATTCCAAATTTTTTGGCATCTGAGCGTCCACCAGAAGAGGTCATTACATCTCAACCAAACCTGATAAAAAGTAGCATTTAATGTGGTAGGCTACTTTTTCTTTTCAAGAATCCGGTACCAATCTAGCCTTTGTGGGGTGGGGAAGGACATCCAAATTCCAGTCATTGTGTTATCCATTAAAAGTGATTGCTGCATCTAAACCAGAATAAGTCACAGGCAGCGCACTAGCACTGTCTAAGTAAAGAGCGATGTGGGCACAATGAGTTATTATTGTGTTTGTTTTCTTTTTGCCAGGGCACTTCGTTGAGAAGGAGTTGTCGTAGAAACTCCGAAAGGGGCTCATCCGGTTGGAATTGAAAGTTCTAGTGCCCTTTTCAATAGTCGGATGTTATTGGAGGACACCCCCCTCCCATGCATATCATTCCCCCTTCGGCGTAGTTGAAAGGTCCATGAATTATGTCTTTGAGAATGACACTCCCCACAGCCCTCATGGCAAGGGTTGTAAGTTATGCCCCGGGGGCATATAAGGTTTTTATGGAAAGGGTGGTCGTATAAACTTCGGAGAGGTCTCATTGCATTGGAAATAATAAGTTCTAGAATCCTTTTTAAGAGTCAAAGTGTTCGAAGGGCAACTAGCCCCCCCCCCGCTCAGTACTTTTCCCCCCAAATAAATCCGATGGAAATTTGGGGATAGCGATTTGTTCAAAAATAGTCCAAAGATCACATAACAAGGCCTTTGGGCTGACACAACCCTCCAGAGTCTGGGAGGCAAGGGTTGTAAGTTATACCCCGGAGTAAATGAGTTTTTTATTTAACGGGTGGTCACATAAACTTCGGATCGGATGGGGCTCATGTGATTGGAAGTCGGAATTTCTAATGTTCTTTTTAAGAGTCAAAAGTGAATGGAGGGCAACCAGCCCCTCCCCCTCAAGCATATCAGTCCCCAAAACACATCAAAATTTTAAGAGCAATATTTTGTTCAGCATTGTTGAAAGGTCCACTAATTATGTCTTTGGGGATGTCAACCTCCCCACAGTCCTCAGGGAAAGGGCTGTAAGTAAGGCAATTCGTTCACTGTTTTCATTTAGTATATGATATTGAGAAATGTATAAATTTTTTAACTTCACTTTCCAAATAGACGAAGGGCATTCAGGCGGGCTCTCCAGAGAATGTTGAACTATGTTATGCGTATACAGATGGTCAAAAGGGCGTAACTCAGGAACGACTGGGTATATTAGTTTGGAACTTACAGGAAATGGTAAGGGAGATGAACGATTTAGTCGCAATAGTGATAGAGAGAATATTGAGAGGAATTTGAAATGTCTGAAGTTGAAGCTGAAGTGGCACCGACATCTGTAGAAGCCCAGAGCATGGCTTCACCAGCAAGAAGAAAAAAAAAAAGCAAAGGCTCCCAGCAAACCACCCAAAATACACGGATGTGATCACCAAATACATTGCTAACCTGAAAGAACGCGGGGGGGGGGACTTGCAATGCTGGGTAGCGTAAGTCACAGTTATTTGAAAAGAATCTCCCTTTTTGGTTAAAAAAAAAAAAAAAAAAAAAAAAAAAAAAAAAAAAAAAAAAAAAAAAAAAAAAAAAAAAAAAAAAAAAAAAACAAAGATGGAGAGAGCTTGGAAAGCATCAGTGAATGTAATACAGTGTAGTCTAGTGTTGGTTTCAGTGTATGTAAGTATTTTCCCAATTGCGTTAAGTTTTAAGTATCATTCCACAGTGGTTTCATTCCGAAGGAAGTGACGCTGTGAGTGACGTCAATGCGCAGCGATGCCGGAAACCTCTCGAGGTGCCGGAAACCGGGCAGCGAAAAATTTTTCGCTGCATTTTGAAAAAGTGTAGTTTTGATTAAAAAAAAAAAAAAAAAAAAAAAAAAAAAAAAATGAGGAGCACAGTTAGCTTCAACTTCAGAGCTATCCCAGAGGATATTCTGAAAACCGTTCGAGATATAAACATCCATCGTTTCCTAAAAGGGCTGAACCTCAATGCAACAAATGTTCGAGCGATAGATACAGACGATCTGCGGAAATTTGGAATCGTACAGGTTACACTTAGTTCTACAATCGTTACCGATGACTTGTCGAGAAATGGGAGAAAATGGAGCTGAAGATAAATTTTGATCAACTTGTTTACCCAGTGTTAGTGGAAAAATATGGCAAACGCCCAGTTGTCGTTTATCTCCGTAAAATCCCCGGCGAATCTTCAGCCGATGAAGTTAGAGCGCTCCGACGCTATGGGCAGGTCCTGAACACGCGTCGAAAGATGTTCGAAGGGGATGATTTTATTGATGTAGCCACAGGCCGAGCTTCAACGCTTATCTATATCGAATCCCACATTCCACCGGCAATTATGATAAACCAAGAAGAGAAGATTTTTGTATCATACGATGGCCAACCCAAGCTTTGTTTCATCTGCCACAACGGCGACCATGATGCTGCAAACTGCCCGAGAAAAAATCCGAACCAGAGAAGGGGTACAACAGGAAAAAGTCACTATCCTTGGAGAACGGCCGGGTTAGCCACGCCGGCGCAACCAACGATGCCAAATAAATCAAATCAGCACTACAGGCTATTGTATCGCTTAGCAGCACAGAAGCAGTCAACTTAGTTTTCACAGCCACATCACAAATTTATCAACCAGAGAATCCGAAACAATATACCACATCTCCGCTCGTAAAAATCCAGAAACAGAAGCCACCAACCAACTGGACCAAACTCAGTGCGCTAACAATGAAAAGAATGAAGAGGGGAGTAATCAGCACAAAGTAAATGAAGGAGCTTCGATCAGCAAACAGTCACAGATACCACCTCCAGGCACGGCTTTCAAGAAAAGCCAGAAACAAGAAAGCCGGGAGACACTCCCAAAAGACAGTATAGCAATGTCTTTCAAGATTCGGTGGAGTCAAACAGTGAGAAGAAAAAAGGTGCGAAGCCAAGCACAAGAAAAAAAGGAATTAAAAAAAATAAATAAATAAAAAGACCCTGACAAAAATATGACTTTCAGAATAGAAACTCTAAATGTAAATAGTATAAAACAGAAGAATAGGCAAAAAATGCTACTAGATTTTATTTTAACAAATAAATTGGATATTTTTTGCGTCCAGGAGGTAGACACTACGAATAAAGGTACCTTCGAGAGAAAGGTTATAAGTTTATATCAGCAGGACTGGCATCTGACACAGGTTTCATTTTTCGAAATGATGAAAACATACATAAAGAGAGTCTGAAATATGAAACCGATGGAAAAGTGAGCAACATCAAGTGGCAAAATATCACATTGGTTAATGTACACCTACCGTCTGGTACAAATAAATTCGAGCAACGCGAAGAAGTCCTCAGAAGGAAAATTATCAAGCATCTCACTGCAGAATAGATGATTGTTTTAGGTGACTTCAATTGCGCATTACAGCAAACAGACATCAGAAGTAAAGCCAAGAAAATGACAAGAGGAAACTAAGCGAAGAACTAAAAGAAATTATATGTGTTTGGGAGCTGAAAGATGCCTGGATCGAGAAGAATAAAGAGGTATCTTACACACGCATTGACTCAAGAGGTGCGAGCCATATAGACAGGATTTACTGCACTTCAGACCTCATGAAAAATGTGACGAAGATTGAAAACCTTGTGGTACCTTTCAAAGATCACACGACTTTAGTTACGACTGTCAACTTTGATCCAGACAAGACCGTAGTATCGACGTAAAAAAAACAAGCATTTTGGAGAATGGACCCGAATATATTACGAAAAAAAGAGACCAGAACAATAATTAAAACTAACGTAAAATAATTACGAGGAGTTTACGCTGAAGAAACAGACGTATGCCAGTTTTGGATTAGGTTCAAAGCAAAAATAGGTAATTTCATTAGAAGTCTTGAAAAGCAACAGAGAAGAGAGAAAGAAGCTCACGAACGCCACCTGTATAGGACGCCAACAAGCCTAAAATATGCAATGGATTTAGGGCAAAGCATCTGGCTGGAGTATTACGAAATAAAACAGCAAATAATTCAAATTGAAGAAAAAGAGTTCGAAAACTTCAAGATTAAAAATAGATTACAAGAGTTGGAAGGATCAAGACTGATAACGTTGACAGAAAATTGAAAGCGCAAGCAAAGAAAAACCAAAACTGAATCAAGAAAATGAGAACCGAAAACGGCGGAACAACCTCGGATCAAACGAGAATCAGAGGCAACGCTGTAGCGTTGCCTATAGTAAAGGCCATACGGCTCCAATGTTTTATTATTTATTTATTATTTTTTTTTTCCAGAGGCATTTCATACGGAAGGGGTCGTCATAGAAACTTCAAAAGGGGCTCATTCGATGGGACATCGAGAGTTCTAGTGCCCTTTTTAATAATCGAAAATGATTGGAGGGCAACTAGCCCCCCCCCACGCCCATCATTCCCCGAAACACATCCAATCAAAATTTTGAGATAGCCATTTTGTTCAGCGTAGTTGATTTCCAGATAGAAAATATATTTTTGAGGAGGACACTCCCCCAAAACCCTCAGGGCAAGGGTTTTAAGTTATGCCCTGGGGGCATATAAGGTTTTTATAGAAGGCATTGTCGTAGAAACTTCAAAACAGGCTCATTCGATTGGAAATTCAAAGGGCTAGTGCCCTTTTTAATAGTCGAAAGTGATTGGAGGGCAACTAGCCCCCCCCCACGCCCATCATTTCCCCAAACACATCCAATCAAAATTTTGAGATAGCCATTTTGTTCAGCGTAGTTGATTTCCAGATAGAAAATATGTTTTTGAGGAGGACACTCCCCCAAAACCCTCAGGGCAAGGGTTTTAAGTTATGCCCTGGGGGCATATAAGGTTTTTATAGAAGGCGTTGTCGTAGAAACTTCAAAAAAGGCTCATTCGATTGGAAATTCAAAGGGCTAGTGCCCTTTTTAATAGTCGAAAGTGATTGGAGGGCAACTAGCCCCCCCACACCCATCATTTCCCCAAACACATCCAATCAAAATTTTGAGATAGCCATTTTGTTCAGCGTAGTTGATTTTCATATAGAAAATATGTTTTTGAGGAGGACACTCCCCCACATCCCTCAAGGCAAGGGTTTTAAGTTATACCCTGGGGGCATATAAGGTTTTCATAGAAGGCGGTGTCGTAGAAACTTCAAAAAAAGGCTCATTAGATTGGAAATTCAAAGGGCTAGTGCCCTTTTTAATAGTCGAAAGTGATTTGAGGGCAACTAACCCCCCTCTCACGCCCACCTTTTCCCCAAACACATCCAATCAAAATTTTGAGACAGCCATTTTATTAAACGTAGTTTTAGGTTCTGGAAATTAGGTTTTTGAGGATGACAACTCCCTCAAAGCCCTCAGGGCAAGGGTTGTAATTTAAGGATTCTCCGAATCCTTCATATTATTTCTTATGGAAGGGATGCTCGTATAAACTTTAGAGAGGGCTCATTTGATTGGAAATTGAAAGTTCTTGTTCACTTTTTAAGAGTCAAAAGAGATTGGAGGGCAACTAGCCCCCCCCCAAACGTAGTATAAAGTAATTTAATTTACTTAATTAACGCAAGATTGCGTTAATTAAACATGCTCCTAACGCAAGTTTATCGGATCAACCTATTTTGCCCCCCCCCCTTAAAAAATCCTGGATCCGCCCCTGGTGTAAGGGCACTATAACTTTTAATTGTAATTCAATGAACCCCGTTCCAAAGTTTATGCGACCACCTCTTCCACATAAAGTGCCCCTGGAAAAATAAATTTTTATTTATTTTATGAATATCCGAAATTATCTGATGGGAATATGTTTGGGGGAGCATATTCCACGACTGGGAGATTTCTGCTGGGTGGAATTTAACGCGGGGGAATTATCAGCAGGAAAAGAAAATGTTCTTGGAGGGGGAGGAATTTCCCAGGGGGTGAGTTTTCCAAATGTGATTTATTCAGGGAGGGGACGACTAAACCCACTCGATAATATTCTAAATTTTACATCTGAAAGTAACGGGAATAAAGAATCAACGGAAATGTCAGAGATAGCACTTCAGGTTCCTTTAGACTATTATTTTCGTGTCTTTTGAAAAAAGACATTTTCAAAAGACAGATTATTTTCATTTGTATTACTTCCTCTGTGGCTGCTCATTTATGCATGTGAGGGGGAGACTTTCCCCCACCACTGTTTACGCTAAGGTTTCAGTTTTTATCTCAAGGCTTAAAATGAACGCAATGCGATAAAAGTATAACTCAAAATAACATATATAGAATAATATATGCACATAACACGGAACAATTAATCAAAATTGTATATTATGAGTTGAGGCTCACCCAAATCATGGGCCAGGGGGCTTACCATTCCACAATCTATGAAAGCAATCCTGCAATAACTAAAAATATAATATTAAAAGAAACCGCCTCCTTTTACAGGGTGTTGTATAAAAAACCTCCAGTAGGAAAGACAACAGAGAACTGCTTCGGTGAATTCCAGTCCAGATACGAGGTTACAGGAGAGGAAAATGCACAAACAGGGGAGAAATTACAAGACATGAATTAATTAAAGTTATTTTTATAAGTTAACGAGGAGCGAAATCGGGGAACTTTTAATGAAAGTGCTAAATGAATTTGGGTCAAGAGGATACCCTGAAAGAGAACTGTCAGTTATATCACTGTTACACAAGGGCGGACCTAGAGAAGACCTCCAAAACTGGCGACCAATCTCCATAACAAACTGCAACTATAGAATATGTACTAAAGTATGGGCTAAAAGACTGGAGAAAAGTGCAGAAAAATAGTGGGAGATTACCAGTACGGTGGAATAAAAAGCAGGAAAGCCCAAATGTCCTGACAGTTCTCAGAGACCTTTGCCTTAAGCAAGATAAAAAAAACGATGGAAAAAGTGTTAGGTTGGAACCTATTAGCCCTATGGCGCTGACATAGTGAAGGCGTATGATTCCGTAATACGACATATTTTGTGGTTATTAATGCGATTAAAGATGGATTTCGGAGAGGAAGTCATAGATAAATTGGAAAGAATATATCCGCACCGAAAGTGGTTATAAAAGTGAATGGAAGACTGACGACAATAATAAACCTAGAAAGGGGTCTGCTGCAAGGGGACCCTTGTTCCGGAACACTATTTGAATTATATCTCGACCCACTCTTTCGGTATACAGAATAAAGAATGTACAGTGTTCAAAATTTCTGAAAATGTTTTTCTGAAAAGTGCAGCTTTCTTAGATGACGGAAATTTTATCACATTCCTGTGAAAAAGATGTAAAAACTGTGTGTAAGGGGTTGCATTGGTACGAGGAAGGATTTCACGTGAAAATACACAGACAGAAGAGCAGTGTACTACCCTTGAACAAATCTGAAAATTGTGAGGACATAGGAAGAAACGGTTGGCTCCCGTTTGCGGAAAAGGCGCGAGTATTGAAACTGACTTTTGGAAAAGTGCTGAAGACAAGAAAAATTTGGGAGGCAAAAAAATAAAAAAAAATAGTCGGGATATTGATTCAACGGAGAAAAAGCCTTTTCAAAACAATGTTTGAAAGAGTTCTGTATGTCAATACATATTGCCTCACGCTATTATTTTACACTGCTCCTGTTTTCGCATTACCAGAAAACCTTGCCAAACGAATTGAAAGAGCCATCTGGAGATATGTTTGGACGGGGAAACTTGAAAAGTTACAGATGAAAATGCTATATCTTCCAATGGAATCGGGCAGAACTGGGGTGGCAGATTTCAGGGTAATATACAAGACGCTCTTCCTCAGAAACATTTGTGAACTTGTGGTTAAAGAGGAGCCATCAACTGCAATTATGCGGCAGTGGTTTCTCCCTATAGTGAATGAGGATGCAGAAGAGAAGGTGAAAAAATTACGCAAAAAAATTCCGACCACTCTGCGGTGAGTTGTCAGCCCTCTAAAGAAAGCAAAGGAATTAAGAGAACTTAGATGTGACTTGGGAAAGAAGGAACTAAAGAAGGTATCGCGGGATGTTTTTAGAAGTGAGAAAGAACCGAATTATAGAGCTAGAGAAAAGGAGCCGTTCATTGATTTTCAGTTATCTTTTAGAAATCTAAGTGAATTGCCATTTAGTTATGAACAGAAAGAGTTTGTGCACTGCATTATTCATGGAATCTTACCATTTAGTGACAGAGTTAGTCGCATATTGAAAACCCAAACGCCTACTTGTTCAATCTGTGGAAATGAAGTGCTTAACGGACTGATGCGAGAATTGACTCAATGCCCCTCGAACGGCAGATCTGTGGAAATGAAGTGCTTAACGGACTGATGCAAGAATTGACTCAATGCCCCTCGAACGGCAGATACCCTAAAGATTATTGGAAATATTAGGAAATGAAGGAATAAAACAACGTCTGTAGAAGAGAAGAAAACAGTTCCAAAGCTGTCCTTTTGTGTTATTAATTTAAAAAAAAACTTTTTCGACAAAATTAGTTTTTCAAAGAAAAGTAAAGAACACCATTAAAGAAATTAAAAGTAATGAAATGGTGGGCGTGATAGGGGCGGTAGTTCGCTCTCCAATCATTTTCAACTATCAAAATGGCCATAGCCCTTTCAATTTCCAATCAAATGAGCCCTTTTAAAGTTTCTACGACAAAACTTTCAATAAAAATCTTATATGCCCCCAGGGCATAACTTACAACCCTTGTCCTGAGTGCTGGGGAGGGGAGGTGTCACTCACTTTCGACTATTAAAAAGGGCAATTTAAGTTTCCAATCAAATGAGCCCTTTTTGAAATTTCTACAACAACTTTCTATATAAACTTTATATGCCCCCAGGGCATAAATTACAACCCTTAAACTGAGGGCTATGAGGGGGTTATCATCCTAAAAGACCTAATTTCAAGAACTTTCAACTACGTTGAACAAAATGGATATCTCAAAATTTTGATTGATGTGTTTTGGAAAATGGTGGGCATGAGAGGGGCGTTAGTCGCTCTCCAACCAGTTTCAACTATTAAAAAAGGCACTAGCCCTTTCAATTTCCAATTTAATGAGCCCTTTTGAAGTTTTTAAGCTTTCAATACAAACCTTATATGCCCCTAGGACATAACTTACAAACCTTGCTCTGAGGGCTGTGGGGGGGGGGGTTGTCATCCTTAAAGACCTAATTTCCAAAATTTTCAACTACATTGAATAAAATGGCTATCTAAAATATTGATTGGATGTGTTTGGAGAAAAGATGGGCGTGAGAGGGGGTTAGTTGCCCTCAAATCACTTTCAACTATTAAAAAGGGCACTAGCCCTTTGAATTTCCAATCGAATGAGCCCTTTTCAAGTTTCTACGACAAAGATTTCAATAAAAACCTTATATGCCCCCAGGGCATAACTTATAACCCTTACTCTGAAGACTGTGAGGGGAGTGTCCTGCTCAAAGGTATAATTTCCTGAACTTTGAACTGCGTGGAAAAAATGGCTATCTAAAAATCTTTATTGGATGTGTTTGGGGAAATGGTGGGCGTGGAAGGGGTGTTAGTTGCTTTCCAATCCTTTCGACTATTAAAAGGGCACTAGCCATTTCAATTTCCAATCGAATGAGCCCTTTTTGAAGTTTCTACGACAACGCGTTATATAAAAAAATTATATGCCCCCTGGACATAATTTACAGCCCTCGTCCTGAGGGCTGTGGGGGGGTTGTCATCCTCAAAGACCTAATTTCCAGAACTTAAAACTACGTTGAATAAAATGGCTATCTCAAAGTTTTGATTAGATGTGTTTGGGGAAAGGGTGGGCGTGAGAGGCGGGTTAGTTGCCCTCTAAGCACTTTTGGACTATGAAAAGGGCACTAGCCCTTTGAATTTCCAACCGAATGAGCCTTTTTTGAACTTTCTATGACAATGCCTTCTATAAAAATCGTGTATGCCCCCAGGGCATAACTTACAACTCTTACCCTAAGGGCTATGGGGGACTGTCCTCAAAAACATAATATCTATCTGGAATCAACTACGCTGAACAAAATGGCCTCCCAAAATTTTGATTGGATGTGTTTCGGGAAATGGTGGGCGTGGAAGGGGTGTTAGTCGCCTTCCAATTTCTTTCAACTATTAAAAAGGGCACAAGCCACTACAATTTCCAATTGAATGAGCCCTTTTCGAAGTTTCTACAACAACTTCTTCGATACGAAATACCCTGCTTTAAAGGTTAAAACTAATAAATAATATATTGTGCCAACATCGTCCTTATATGCCCCCAGGGCATAACTTAAAACTCTTGCCCTGAGGGTTGTGGGGGAGTGTCCCCCTGTTTACTTAGTCCCCGTTTCTTGTCTCGTTCTCGAGTGTCCCCGTTCTTTACTTAGGCAGGGCGATCGCGCTGCCTATGATTTATACAAAAAACTTTCTATATAGACCTTATATAACCCCAGGGCATAATTTACAACCCTTGCACTGAGGGCTCTGAGGGGGTTATAATCCTCATTTCCAGAACGTTCAACTACGTTGAACAAGGTGGATATCTCAAAATTTTGATTGGATGTGTTTTGGAAAATGGTGGGCGTGAGAGGGGCGTTAGTCACTATCCAATCACTTTCAACTATTAAAAAAGGCACTAGCCCTTTCAATTTCCAAATGAATGAGCCCTTTTGAAGTTTCTACGACAACACTTTCAATAAAAACTTTATATGCCCCCAGGGCATAACTTATAACCCTTGCACTGAGAGCTCTGAGGGGGGTTATCATCCTAAAAGACCTAATTTCCAGAACTTTCAACTACGTTGAACAAAATAGATATCTCAAAATTTTGATTGGATGTGTTTGGGAAAATGGTGGGCATGAGAGGGGCGTTAGTCGCTATCCAATCATTTCCAACTATTAAAAAATGCAGTAGCCCTTTCAATTTCCAATTAAATGAGCCCTTTTGAAGTTTCTACAATACTTTCAATAAAAACTTTATATGCCCCCAGGGCATAACTTACAACCCTTGCCCTGAGGGCTGTGGGGGGGGGTTGTCATCCTTAAAGATCTAATTTCCAAAACTTACAACTACGTTGAATAAAAAGGCTATCTAAAATTTTGATTGGATGTGTTTGGGAAAGAGGTGGCCGTGAGAAAGGGGTTAGTTGCCCTCAAATCACTTCCGACAATTAAAAAGGGTGCTAGCTCTTTGAATTTCCAATCGAATGAGCCCTTTTTCAAGTTTCTGCGACAAAGATTTCAATAAAGACCTTATATGCCCCCAGGGCACAACTTAAAACCCTTATCCTGAGGACTGTGGGGGAGTATCCTCCTCAAAAACATACTTTCTATCTGGAAATCAACTACGCTGAACAAAATGGCTATCTCAAAATTTTGATTGGATGTGTTTGGGGGAATGATGGGCGTGGGGGGCTATTTGCCCTCCAATCACTTTTGACTATTAAAAAGGGCACTAGCGGTTTGAATTTCCAATCAAATGAGCCTCTTTTGAAGTTTCTACGACAACACCTTCTATAAAAACCTTATATGCCCCCAGGGCACAACTTAAAACCCTTATCCTGAGGGTTGTGGGGGAGTGTCCTCCTCAAAAACATATTTTCTATGTGGAAATCAACTACGCTGAACAAAATGGCTATCTCAAATTTTTATTGGATGTGTTTGGGGGAATGATGGGCGTGGGGGGGGGGGGCTAGTTGCCCTCCAATCACTTTCGACTATTAGAAAGGGCACTAGCCCTTTGAATTTTCACTCGAAAAAGCTTTTTTTGATGTTACTAAGAAAACGCCTTCTTTAAAAACCTTATATGCCCCCAGGGCATAACTTAAAACCCTTGCCCTGAGGGTTGTGGGGGAGTGTCCTCCTCAATACACATTTTCTATCTGAAAGTCAACTATGCTGAACGAAATTGCTACCTCAAAATTTTTATTAGATGTGTTTGGGGGAATGATGGGCGTGGAGGGGGGGGGGGGGGTAGTTGCTCTCCACCACTTTCAACTATTAAAAAAGGCACAAGCCCTTGGAATTTACAATTGAATGAGCCTGTTTTGAAGTTTCTGCGACAAGGCCTTATATAAAAACCTTGTATGCCCCCAGGGCATAACTTAAAACCCTTGCCCTGAGGGTTGTGGGGGAGTGTCTACCTCAAAACATATTTTCTATCTGGAAATCAACTACGCTGAACAAAATGGCTATCTCAAAATTTTGATTGGATGTATTTGGGGGAATGATGGGCGTGGGGGGGGGCTATTTGGCCTCCAACACTTTCGACTATTAAAAAGGGCACTAGCCACTCCAATTTCCAATCGGATGAGCCCTTTTTGAACTTTCCCGGTATGGAGGAAAAAATAATAATACATAGTGCCCACATCTTTCTTTACTTAGGCAGCGCGATCACGCTGCCTATGATTATTATTATTTATTATTTTTTTCCCCAGAGCCACTTCATATGGAAGGGGTCGTCGTAGAAACTTCAAAGGGGGCTCATTCGAATGTAAATCGAGAGTTTTAGTGCCCTTTTTAAGGGTCAAAAGTGATTGGAGGGCAAGTAGCCCCCCCCCCACGCCCATCATTCCCCCAAACACATCCAACCATAATTTTGAGATAGCCATTTTGTTCAGCGTAGTTGATTTCCAGATAGAAAATATGTCCATCATTCCCCCAAACACATTCAATCAAAATTTTGAGATAGCCATTTTGTTCAGCGTAGTTGATTTCTAGATATAAAATATGTTTTTGAGGAGGACACTCCCCCATAACCCTCAGGGCAAGGGTTTTAAGTTATGCCCTGGGGCATATAAGGTCTTTATAGAAGGCGTTGTCGTAGAAACTTCAAAAGGGGCTCATTTGATTGGAAATTCAAAGGGCTAGTGCCCTTTTTAATAGTCGAAAGCGATTGGAGGGCAACTAGCCCCCCCCCCCCCCCCCCCCACCCCCCTCCCCCCCCCCCGCCCCCCCCCCCCCCCCCCCCCCCCGCGCCCATCTTTCCCCCAAACACATCCAATAAAAATTTTGAGATAGATATTTTGTTCAGCGTAGTTGATTTCCAGATAGAAAATATGTTTTTGAGGAGGATACTCCCCCACAGCCCTCAGGGCAAGGGTTTTAAGTTATGCTCTTGGGGCATATAAGCTTTTTATAGAAGGCGTTGTCGTAGAAACTTCAAAAAAAGCTCATTCGATTGGAAATTCAAAGTGCTAGTCTCTTTTTAATAGTCGAAGCGATTGGAGGGCAACTAGACTCCCCCCCCCCCTACGCCCATCATTCCCCCAGTCACATCCAATAAAAATTTTGAGATAGCCATTTTGTTCAGCGTAGTTGATTTCCAGATAGATAATATGTTTTTGAGGAGGACACTCCCCCACAACCCTCAGGGCAAGGGTGATAAGTTATGCCCTGGGAAAATACAAGGTCTTTTTTGAAATCTTTGTCGTAGAAACTTGAAAAAGGGCTCATTCGATTTGAAATTCAAAGGGCTAGTACTCTTTTTAATATTCGAAAGTGATTGGAGGTCAACCAATCCTCCTTCCTCTTCCACCCTCCCATTTGCCCATTATGTTTAAAAACTAAATGTTGCCTTAAGATTAAATCAAAATGCACTGTGATAATGGTAATTCCCAATAAGGCATCTCAGCAGTATACAAAGAACGACTAAGGTATTTTGTTCAAACTTTCGGGGCTACCTCTGCTCTTAAAATTTAACCAAATCAAATAGCGTAAGTGTATCCAACCTATCAAAGAAAGTAAACAGATTGGAGGGCAACTACCCCCCCCCCCCTCCCCACGCCCATCATTCCCCCAAACACATCCAACCAAAATTTTGAGACAGCCATTTTGTTCAGCGTAGTTGATTTCTAGATAGAAAATAAGTCTCTGAGGAGGACACTCCCCCACAACCCTCAAGGCAAGGGTTTTAAGTTATACCCTGGGGGGATATAAGGTTTTTATAGAAGGCGCTGTCGTAGAAACTTCAAAAAAGACTCATTCGACTGGAAATTCAAAGGGCTAGTGCCCTTTTTAATAGTGGAAAGTGATTGGAGGGCAACTAACCCCCTCTCACCCCCACCTTTTCCCCAAACACATCCAATCAAAATTTTGAGACAGCCATTTTATTAAACGTAGTGTTAAGTTCTGGAAATTAGGTCCTTGAGGATGACAACTCCCCAACAGCCCTAAGGGCAAGGGTTTTAAGTTATGCCCTGGGCGCATATAAGGTTTTGTATAGACAGCGTTGTCGTAGAAACTTCAGAAAGGGCTCATTCGATTGGAAATTTAAATGGCTAGTTCCCTTTTTAATAGTCGAAAGTGATTCTAAGGCAACTGACACCCCTTCCACGCCCACCGTTTCCCCAAACACATTCAATCAAAATTTTGATATAGACAATTTGTTCAACATAGTTGAAATTTCTGGAAATTATATGTTTGAGCAGGACCTTCTCCCCACAGTCTTCAGGGGCAAGGTTATAAGTTATGCCCTAGGGGCATATATGGTTCTTATGGAAGGAATGCTTGTATAAACTTCAGAGAGGGCTCATTTGATTGGAATTGAAAGTTCTAGCTCACTTTGTAAGCGTCAAAAGATGTTGGAGGGTAACCAGGTCCCCCCCCCCCCCAACCACTCCACTTTTTCCTCAAACCCAACCGATAAGAACCTTGAGATAGCTTTTTTTTAAAAAATAGTTCAAAGACCATATAACGAAAACTCAGGGGTCAACACAGCCCCCCAGGGCCCGAGGGTAGGTGTTGTGTCATGCCCTTGGGGAATATATGGTTCTTATTGAAGGGATGCTCGTAAAAAATTCAGAGATGGCTCATTTGATTGGAAATTGAAAGTTCTAGTTAAGTAATTAAGAGTCAAAAGAGATTAGAGGGCAACTAGCCCCCCCCCACGCCCCTTTTCTCCCAAATGCATCCAATAAAAATTTTAGATAGCCATTAAGTTAAAAATTTCTCAAAAGTCAGATAACAAAACTCAGGTGTCGTCACAACCTCCCAGGGCCCAGGGGCAGGCTTTGTAAGTTATGCCCTGGGGCATATATTGTTCGTATGAAAGGGATTCTCGTATAAACTTCAGAGAGGGCTCATTTGATTGGATACTGAAAGTTCAAGCTCACTTTTTAATAGTCAAAAGAGATCCTAGGGAAGCTATCCCCCCCACCCCTTCTTTTTCAAAACCCATCTGATGGAAATTTTGAGATAGACATCTTGTTAAAAAAAAACAATAGTTCAAAGGTCGGATAAGAAAAACTCCGTTGTCAATACAACCCCCCAGGGCACAGGGGATGGTGTTCTATGTTATGCTCTAAGGGCAAGTATGGTTCTTATGAAAGGGATGCTCGTATAAACTTCAGAGAGGGCTCATTTGATTGGAAATTGAAAGTTCTAGTTCACTTTTTAAGTCAAGAGAGTTAAAATAGCGACCCCCACGCTCTTTTTTCCCCAAACCCGTCCCTTACAAATTTTGAGATAGCCAGTGTTTTTGAAATTGTTCAAAAATGAGATAATAAAAACGCCCCCCAGAGCCCGGGGGATAGGCGTTGTAAGTATTGTCCTGGGGGTGTATATGGTTCTTATGAAAGGGATGCTCGTATAAACTTCAGAGGGGCTCATTTGATTGGAAATTGAAATTTCTAGTTCAATTTTTAAGAGTCAGAAGATATCCGAGGGCAACTAGCCCCCCCCTCACCCTTTTCCCCCAAGCCCATCCGATAAAATTTTTATAATAGCCATTTCATTAAAAACGGTTCAAAGGTCAGATAAGAAAAATTCCTGTGTCGACGGAACCCGCCCGGGCCCGGAGGCAGGCGTTATGAGTAATGCTCTAGGGACATATATAGTTCTTATGGAAGGGATGCTCGTATAAACTTCGGAGGGCTCATTTGATTTGAAATTGAAAGTTCTTGTTCACTTTTTAAGAGTCAAAAGAGATCGAAGGGCAACAAGCCCCCCCCCCTCCTCTACGCCCTAAATGAATCAGATAAAAATTTTTAGATAGACATTTTGTTAAAAATAGTTCAAAGTTCTGATAACAAAAACTCCAGTGTCGACACAGCCCCCTGGGCCCGGGGGTAGGCGTTGTAAGTTATGCCGTGGGTGCATATATGGTTGTTATGGAAGGGATGCTCGTATAAAATTCCTAGAGGGCTCATTTGATTGGAAATTGATAGTTGTAATTCACTTTTTAAGTCAAAAGTGATTGGAGAGCAGCTAGCCTCCCCCACACTCCATTTATTTTTTTCCCAGAAGCACTTCATATAGAAGGGGCCGTCGTATAAACTTCAAAGGGGGCTCATTCGATGGGAAATTGCGAAGTGCCCTCTTTAAGGGTCAAAAGTGATCAGAGGGCAACTGCCCCCAAAGCCCTTTTCCCCAAATACATCTTATAAAAAATTTGAGGCAGCCATTTTGTTAAAAATAGTTCAAAGATCATATAACAAAAACTCCTTTACGCATGGTCATTTCGATAAAAATAGTTCAAAGATCCGATAAGAAAAACTCCTGTGTCGACTCCCCCCTCTCGGGCCAGGGCAGGCGTTGTAAGTATTGCTCTGGGGGCATATATGGTTCTTATGGAAGGTATGCTCGTATAAACTTCAGAGATGGTTCATTTGAATGGAAACTAAAAGTTGTAGTTCATTTTCTCATAGTGAAAAAAGATCAGAGGGCAACTAGCCCCTCCAGCCCTCCCCGTCATTGGGTGTATCGGATAAAAATTTCAGGTAACCATTTTGTTAAAAATAATTCAACCATCAGATATTAAAACTCCAGGGTCGACACAACCCCCCAGGCCCAGGGATAGGCGTTGTAAGTTATACTCTGGGGATATATATGGTTCTTATAGAAGTGATACTCTATAAACTTCAAAGAGGGCTCATTTGATTGAAAATAGAAAGTTCTAGTTCACTTTTAAAGAGTCAAAAGAGACCGAAGCTTAATTAGTCCCCACATGTCCTTTTTCCCCAAACCCATCCGATAAAAATTTTGAGACAGCAATTTTGTTAAAAATAGTTCAAACATCAGATAATAAAAACTCCGAAGTTGACACAAGCCCATTTTTTCACTTTGATATTGTTACTTTGATATCAGTTTTGTTACTTTTATGAATATTTGATTTTATTTTTTAAGTTTGATTTTGAAATAAGGAATTTTTAAAAACTTGAAATTTTTTGCAATAAAAAGTACAAAAATTAATTAAAAAAACTTTCCGAAAAATAAGTTTTTCAAAAAAGTACAGGCCATTTTAAACTTAAGCTCAGCAGACATAAATACTTTTTAAAATTCAAACTCAAAACGTCCAGAAATTACTATTAAAGAATAAATGACTACTGTTGCAGGTAACACATTACCTACTGATACATCCTATCGTCAGTTTTCGGGTATTAGCATTCAACGGAAGGTCAAAAAAAGAAAGGCCTACTCTTCTACTAATATCATAAACCATATCTTGTCTACGTGTCGAAACTGTTACCTGTGTAAAAATAATGTGATAATAGACAGTGAAATTACCAGAAAAATAAAAAGGGCATTGGCAGAAAATATCACTATGGAATATAAAGATGAATCGATGAAAAATAAAGTACCAGCAAACGTTACTGCCATTGATCCAACAGTCAATGAATCAAATAATACCAAAGACGAAAAGCATATTGAGCCTGTCGATGACACACCAGTAAACATTGTGTATTACTCAAAATAGAATAATGATTATTCTACTGATTACGAACTAAGAGAAGACAATAGCTATAGTATCAAGAGAGAACATGGTGAACCATTTTATGGAACAGATTCAAAATGTCCAAAGTTGATCATTGATATTAATAATGTATCATAATATATTTTTGAATTAATATTCTACATAGCATTATTTCATTAAAAATATATTATGCATTACATTGTTATGTGTTCATTATTTTTAGAGTAAGCTAGCATATCAAACGTTTAGAATGTCCATTAAAGCATCGGAGATGTAAGAAAAGGAATTTGCATAGATCTATTGTCAGACACATGGGATAACATTGACAAAATCTAGGTATCAGAATGAATAAATTCTTTATCAACATCCGTTGTTGGATATGTCATTATGAAAAAATTGTAAGTAAGTAACAAACTCTTTCTTGAATTTACCTCTTGGATACACAATAAAGAAATTTAATTAAGGAAATTATGAAAAAAATTGTAAGTAAGTAACAAGCTATTTCTTGAAGTCACCTCTTGGATACACAATGCAGAAATTTCATTTAAGAAATTATGAAAAGATTGTAAGTAAGTAGCAAATTCTTTCTTGAATTCGCCTCCTGGATAAATAAAAAAGACATTTCATTCAAGAAATTATGACAAAATTCTAAGTAAGTAACAAACTCTTTCTTGAAGTCACCTCTTGGATACACAATGCAGAAACTTCATTTAAGAAATTATGAAAAATTATGAAAAAATTCTAAGTAAGTAACAAACTCTTTCTTGAATTCACCGTTTGGATGCACAATACAGAAATTTATTTCAGGAAATTATGAAAAAATTGTAAGTAAGTAGCAAATTCTTTCTTGAATGAACGAAGAATTCGCCTGCTGGATAAACAAAAAAAAGACATTTCATTTAAGAAATTATGACAAAATTGTAAGTAAGTAGCAAATTATTTCTTGAATTCGCCTGCTGGATAAACGAAAAAGACATTTCATTCAAGAAATTATGACAAAATTCTAAGTAAGTAACAAACTCTTTATTGTTTTCACGTCTTAGATACACGATGCAGAAATTTCATTCAAGAAATTATGAAAAAATTCTAAGTAAGTAACAAACTCTTTCTTGAATTCGCCATTTGGATGCACAATACAGAATAAAGCATAGATGATTTTTTAAAGCAGAATAAAGCACAGTAAAGCATAGATGATTTTTTTTTTAATTCAGCGGTAAAAAACAGTATTTGGAATATTCTCATCAACAATGAAACTTCCGTCTTTTCAACAAGCTGGAACAAAGAAATTTTGCAAATAGTTCAAGCATAGTCTAGTAACTAAAAAGTATACGTTATAGTTAAAATTTGAATTACATCCAGAGTCAAATGTCGTAGAAAGATCTATGAATCTTGTTCAAAAAAAAAAAAAAAAAAAAAAAAAAAAAAAAAAAAAAAAAAAAAAAACGTCGGATATAGTATTTGAACAACTGAATGGTAAAATCATAATAGCGTGAAGAAGAGAAACAAGATTTACAAAGATAACCAATATGGAAATTTTAAAAGTTCTTATTGTGGATTGTAAAATCCCAAATAACCCCTAAGGATCTACCCTATGTGCCACTAATGTTTTAATCTAAGCTACCTTAGTAAACAAAGTTTAACAAATGGACTAATAAGTTATTATTTGGGTGAGATTACGGCAGTGTATGACCACGGGCATATCGAGGGGAGCCAGCTGCCCACCCTAGAACATCAAATTTACACAAGATATGGCTGAAAAAGCAGATGGTTGAAAAAGCAGTTGAAAAAGGTAGATGGTTGAAAAAGCTGGAAATAAACAGCTGAAATGACAGAATAAAAATCAAACAATAAGCAATTATCCATAATGTCTTGGAAATTTTTAGCTTTAATCCAAGAAGATTAATGCTGAAGCTTACTGATGATTTATGATTTTTGGTGATTACTTATTAATGAAGATTTCATATGTATGATAGAACTTGCTGGCAATGTAAGGTTTTGTGAGCTCCCAATATATCTTCAGCCCCCCCACCCTTTATCAGAGAATCAGCTGCCATCCCTAGACAAGAAGCTACGTACGCCCATGTGTATGACATTGCAGTGTTCTGTATTGGCGGAGATATTGCAGTAGTTGACTGCTCCTACCAACACTATTTTGACCAGAACAACTCCGATGACAGCTATTCCTTTGCAGACTATAACTGCCAGGGCTTTTCTTAGCATGACGTATCTCGCCATGACAAATCCCCTAACTAATTCCACTACATCCACTGCTACTGTCACGTTTTTACTATTCATTCGTATTAACTGCTATGTCATTAATAGCAGATTTTAGTCAACATCAGAGCCATTAATTTATGCACAAATTGTTTCAATTAAGAAAGGAGAAAAATTAAAAAATAAAATTTCCACGAAAAGTGAAGTTAGTTTCAAATGAGCAGAAATCACTATAAATTAAGCCACGAAGTTTGATTCAAATAATGAACAATAAAACTAAAACTAAAACGAGCAGAAACTACTACAAATAATTGCGGCATTGTCGAGCTTCTCAAGCTTTCTAAAAGGCTAGAATTTCATTTGCGTTATCCTGAAAATAAAACATATTTCGATTTTTTTTTTTTTAGTACTAAGAAAAAGAAAAAAACAACTCAAATTTTCAGGAAAACTTTTTTTCAATATTGGTATATTTGTAACAATAAATTTCGATTACTGGTCTAATATGATACTAATTTTGATAAATGTTTTCTTCCTTTATGTTCATTCTTTTCAAATGTATTTAAAATCAATCGGCTCCACAAAACTCTGAATTTAAGTAACCCATTTAGATTTCAGTAAAATTCAACTGATATTCTTGCCTCTTAAGTAATCCCAGTTCAGGGGGAGGGGGAAAAATTCAGAGTTACGTCTGATGATTTTTGTTTCACATTAAGGTCTACTTCATTATTCGTGCTAATTTCAGTTTGGTTTAGGTTGCATTTCTTCATTTACAATAATCAATGCTTGTTTTAAGGTTTTTAACTTGCTCTTTCCTTATCGTGAAAAAGCTTTGATATATAAATTTGATTTCTAGTCAAAGATCATAAGACCCTGCGACTCTTTAGATGCTTTGCTGTAAAATTTTTATGATATGATTAATGGCTTTAAGGGGGGTCTAACTGGGAAGCCCCCCAGCCTATCCTGGACACGGCCCTCACTATGAGCTTTGCTCTTGCTAGCTCTATTCTTCATCTCCCAAAGAGGTCAAGCTAATCCCGAGCTCAGAATAGCATAAATAGTATATCAACTTTTACTTTTGATTAATTTAAAAAAAATTTTTCACAAAAAGAAATTTTTCAAAGAAAAATGAAGAGCTCCATTAAACCAAAAATGAGCAAAAATAAAGTTCAAATAACCTAAAGTCAAAGTAAACCTTTTACAAATCACCATCAAAAAATAAATGAAACCCAAAACGAAAAGAAATTACAACAAATAACCGAGTGAAATTGAAAACGAGCAAAAATGAACATGAGTAGGGCTGACAACCCCCAAGCCTTCTCAAGACCAGAACATAATTTGCACTTTACTAAAAAAAAGGCCATGGATTGTCAGTTTAATATACATATACTGATATTTATTCCTTAAAGTTTTAATAAATTTTTATTTATTAAAGTAAAAAAAGTGAAGACATTTAAAATGTATTTTGTTTTCAGCTTTTTATTTTTTTTAAAAAGTAGAGCTGTAACAAAGAGTCAAACTTTAGCGTAAAAAGCGGGGCGTTGAGGAGGGGACAACCTCTTTCATATTCAGAATAATTTCTGTTCGTTTTAAGTTTTAATGTCGCTCCTTACTTTCAGCTAAAAAACTTGTTTTTTTTTTTATTTAATTTCTGAACGTTTTTGAATTAACGCAGGTTTTGAATTTGGCTCACCGTACATGAATAATTAAAACAAAATTTGCATATTAATTTTCCTTTTTTTTGGCTAAATGGCTTTCTCAAAAATTTTGATCGGACGATTTGTAGAAAAAAGGGACGGGGAGGGGGCCCAGTTGCCCTCAATTTTTTTTGGTTACTGAAAAAGGGCACTAGAACTTTTAATTTTATTTACGAGCGTTTTCATTAGTAATAAATATACGTAACTTACGAATTAACTTATGTAACGAACTTCCATATTCGTATATTTTTATTACGTATATGAGAGGGTTCGAATTTTGTTCCAATTCTTTAAGAATGACCCCTGAATCACAAAGGGTTTAATTAGAATAAAATGCTCTTATGAAAGTACAAAAAAAACTCTAGCATAAAGAGCGAGGTATTGACGAGGGGGCGAACTCCCTCATACACGTAATAATTTCTGTTCGTTTTAAGTTTTAATGTTGCTCCTTACTTTCAGTTGAAAAAACTTGTTTTTTTATTTAACTTCTGATCGTTTTTTAAATAATGCTGGGAAATCCAGCGCCCCCTTCATGAAAAATTTCCTTCCCCCGTGAAAAACTTCTCCATAGAAAGATTCTCCCACGTAAGCTTCTCCCCTAACCCCCACCAGAAAAAATCCCCCCCCCCCCCGAAAACGTCTGTATACTTCCCAATAATCAATACTATATGTAAACAATGGGCAAAGTTCACAACTTGCAGCCCTTCCCACGAGGACTGTGGGGGATTAAGTCATCCTCAAAGACATAGTTATCAGATTTTTCAACTATGCTGAACAAAATGGCTATCTCAAAATTTGATCGGGTGACTTTAGGAAAAAAATGAGCGTGGGAGGGGGCCTAGTTGCCCTCTAATTTTTTGGTCACTCAAAAAGGGCACTAGAAATTTTAATTTTCGTTCGAATGAGGCCTCTCGAGATATTCTAGGATCACTGGATCGACACGATCACCCCTGAAAAAAAAACACGCATCTGTGATCTTTCTTCTGGAAAAAAATTCACATTTTTTAGATAGGAGCTTGAAATCTCGACAGTAAGGCTGAATCTGATGGTGTGATTTTCATCAAGATTCTACGACATTTAGGAGTGTTTCCCCCTTTTTTTAAAAATTAGGCAAATATTCTCGTAACTTTTGATGGGTATGACTAAACTTGATGAAACTTATATATTTAAAATCAGGATAAAAATCCGATTCTTTTGATCTATCTATTGGTATCAAAATTCCGTTTTTTAGAGTTTCCGTTACTATTGAGCCGGGTCGCCCGTCTTGACCAACATTATTCATATAAAGAGTAATTTCTGTTCGTTTTGAATGTTAATGATTACCTGTACTTTTATTTGAAAATTTCTTTTTGAATTTCGTAGCATTAAAAAAACGTGGTCATTTAATAAACCAAGTACTTTTTAACCATAAAAAATGTATTTTACGCCTCCATTTTTGGGATCTAGGCGTCAGCCCCCCCCCCTCCCATGGAAAATAACCCCGCCGGGAAATATTTAGAAAATTTCCAAAATAAACCAATTTGCCAAAATTGGCACCCATTAGATTCGTGCTGCTGCTATTGTCAATCCTATTCTAAGCCAACTAGGATGCAATTACCATCTAGACTCCCCCCCCCCCGTCTGGTTTCGAAGAATACTCATTTTGGTATTTCCATTAAAAAATTTTTTTGTGTATTTTCATTGAAAAAGGAATTTAAAAAAACGAAACAAAATAGCCTCCCCCGTAGGTACGGAAAATAAATTTTACTGATCTCCTTCCTTCTCCCCTAGACTCTAATTTTCATGAATTGATGCTCGTGGCACAATCTAAATGAGATACCCTTTTATTATATACCTTTTCATTTGACTGAAACTTGAGATCTGTATGACAATGTTCTCTTGTTTATACACTTGGAAGTGTGAACCCTTTATTGTAGAAATAACCTTTACAAATTTAGAAACATTTAGGGCCAGATAGTTTACTTGTTAAAAGGCTGTGGCTAAAACTTTTCGCTCTTTTTATTGGTTCAATATTTCTCACAAAAGAACCAATAAGATTTTGATAAAGCGGGGTTATCTGCCTCTCCATGGATTGAGTTTCTTTATCAGTCTAGATCTAGATTCGTCACCCAGCTTCAGTTAAAGCGATTTGAAAAAGGGCGACGTTATTTATCTCTTCAGGAATAAGTGATAATGTTGTTGGCCAGAGGAAATGTTTCCCGAAAGCACACTAGTGGAATTATAATACACTTGAGAGCAAGGCATTATCAGGGAGGGGGAATGACCAGATTTAACCTCCATTCCCCCCAAAAAATAAATTTGTCTGACTCGTAAAAAAAATAACCAAATAGGCCGACATTTAAACAAATTTTTGCTGTATTTTGTATAATTTTTATTTTTTGCCTGCTATAAGATGAGCGCTATAATTCTCCAGAATCTGTATTGCGGGCACAGTGTATAAATATTCCCTGAAAGCCAGGATAATGAGAGTAACCTATACTCCCTGCTTCAAAGCTCCATCTGTATTTATTTATTGGCGAATGGAGAACTAGAAAATTTGGGCATATGGAGGTTCAACCCCTCTCTCCCCTATTCAACTGTTCCTGGAAAGTTTCTCTCAAGTTCTCATCCTGGAGTTTACATCATAACTTCCCGGGAGGTAGTTACCCTTCTGATATTTCAGCTTTAAATTAACCCTTGACACTACTAGATGGTGATCTTTACTTTTAACCAGTTTCCTGATTTGTAAAACAAGGCTCCAGCACATTTTTGGCAAAAAGTCTTACACTTTCAGCCAAATGTAAAGAAAAGAAAAAACTAAATTTTGGCAGATAATTTTTTTTTTATTTATTTGCAAAACAAAAACTCTCTTGAGCTAGTTAGAAACAAATATTAGAAAACGATTCAAACAGAGGGGAAAAAATTAGGTAATGTTAATGTTGAATAAATTTCCTTACGACACACGGGATTGAACCGAGAAACCCTCAATTAGGAGAGTCCGCCTTATCCACTACGCCATCACAAGGTATTAGAGTACTTAATTCTTTTAAGAGGTGAATTTTATCGTTCTTTCGAGATGACAGGATCTTTCTTCTTTAAAAATAGTTCTTGTTGATTTTTTTTAATGCCTCTCTCCTTTCAGATTTAAAGGAAATGGGAACTTCATGGGAGGGTGTAAAGAGGGAGGGTTTGAATAGATTGGGATGGAGGAGGAGCGTGCGTAGCTGTGTTGGCATCTGGCAGCTTGGTGCTGCGGTGTCTTTAGTGGGAGTAGTAGTCTCTCCTTTCTAATTTTGCGCTTTGAAGGGGCCAGGATGCAAAACAGGCCGGACATACCCCTGTATTAGGCGTAATAAAGGGAGAAAAATCATCAAACATTGCGATTCGAGACATTTTAACTTATGACGGAATTCAAAAAGGGAGACTATGGCACCCATCGTAAAACATTAAGAATAATACAAATATTATAAAAAACAGTATAAATATAATATAAGTAGAAAGGCCTTATCGACTCGTGACCCTACACCATATATGGGCATGGAGTCCCTAGGGAGAACACCTGTGCTGTCAGTCCGACGGGGGCACCATATATGGGCATGGAATCCCCAGGGAGAACACATTTCCGAGAAATTGATTGCGTAACCTAACCTAACCTCATGAGCTCGTGACGGGGCACCATATATGGGCATAGCCTCCCTAGGGGAAATGGATTTCTGAGAAATTGATTGCGTAATCGAAGGGGAATTGAATTTCCGATAACTTGATTGCGTAATCGATTGGGAATTTTATTGATCCGATAACGGGAAACAAATCACGTGTCTCCTTCTAAGCCAATCAGAGAGCTGGTTACATATTAGCGGGAGAGGATTGCACAGAATATAAGGAAAGGATTTTTGCTATAGTTTTTATTAGTCTTTGAATAGAATTCAAAGGAGTGAGAAGAACAGTTTGACTTTACTCATTTGGATATATATTTGTGTTGATGATGATGACGAGTGGAATATTTACCCTATTAGAAGTTGATAGTGGAGTTGATGGTAATAATACAAGAACAACAAACATTGCGGTGGAAGTCACGAGAGGATCACGGCTTTGTCTGGAATGGGATGAAGTATATGCAGGATATGTGATATCCTTGAGCAAATTTAAAATGGAAGATCAATTATGTTTCGCTGCAAAAGTTGATATAGCACATGTGAATAGACTTCAATGTGCTTTGAGTGCATTAGTGAAACATATCGAAGACAATAAACTCTATCGCTAATTGTACATGCTT
This sequence comes from Artemia sinica, assembly GCA_027921565.1. Lineage (NCBI taxonomy): Eukaryota > Metazoa > Arthropoda > Branchiopoda > Anostraca > Artemiidae > Artemia > Artemia sinica. The sequence continues at coordinate 21,999,199 of CM051266.1, read as the reverse complement.
AGTATTATTGTTGATGTAATTATTCAATAAAATTGTTTCGAAATCGAGAATGTTCCCTTTCTTTTCTGGTCAGGTTAGAATGCTAGGGCTAACGAATCATGGTCAGTCTAGATGTCAAAGTTGATTGATTTGTTGGTGTTCATCCAGGAGAATTATCTCCGGGCGAACGTTTTGATCTTAGGAGTTTATTAATGTCTTTGGTGTCTGTCCAGGAGAATTGTTTCCGGGCGAAGTTTATTAATGTCTGACGGATGATGGCAAGGTTGATTGATTTGTTGGTGTTCGTCCAGGAGAATTGTTTCCTGGCGAAGTTGATTTCTGTAAACTTATGTCTAATGATAAACTTGTTAGAGCGACAAAAACTTTTTTTCCACAAGAGGGCATTTTCAACTAAAAGTAAAGAGCTGCTAGACTAAATCATAGATGAGCAGAAATAATAACGAATAATTGTTCAAACTTAAACTTTCTGTAAACTTATGTCTAATGATAAACTTGTTAGAGTGACAAAAACTTGTTTTTCCACAAGAGGGCATTTTTCAACTAAAAGGAAAGAGCTGCTAGACTAAATCAAAGACGAGCAGAAATAATAACGAATAATTGTTCAAACTTAAATTTTCTGTAAACTTATGTCTAGTGATAAACTTGTTAGAGTGACAAAAACTTTTTTCCACAAGAGGGCATTTTTCAACTAAAAGTAAAGAGCTGCTAGACTAAATCAAAGATGACCAGAAATAATAACGAATAATTGTTCAAACTTAAATTTTCTGTAAACTTATGTCTAGTGATAAACTTGTTAGAGTGACAAAAACTTTTTTTCCACAAGAGGGCATTTTTCAACTAAAAGTAAAGAGCTGCTAGACTAAATCAAAGATGAGCAGAAATAATAACGAATAATTGTTCAATCTTAAATTTTCTGTAAACTTATGTCTAATGATAAACTTGTTAGAGTGACAAAAACTTTTTTTTTCCACAAGAGGGCATTTTTCAACTAAAAGTAAAGAGCTGCTAGACTAAATCAAAGATGACCAGAAATAATAACGAATAATTGTTCAAACTTAAATTTTCTGTAAACTTATGTCTAGTGATAAACTTGTTAGAGTGACAAAACTTTTTTCCACAAGAGGGCATTTTTCAACTAAAAGTAAAGAGCTGCTAGACTAAATCAAATATGAGCAGAAATAATAAAGAATAATTGTTCAATCTTAAATTTTCTGTAAACTTATGTCTAATGATAAACTTGTTAGAGTGACAAAAACTTTTTTTCCACAAGAGGGCATTTTTCAACTAAAAGTAAAGAGCTGCTAGACTAAATCAAAGATGACCAGAAATAATAACGAATAATTGTTCAAACTTAAATTTTCTGTAAACTTATGTCTAGTGATAAACTTGTTAGAGTGACAAAAACTTTTTTCCACAAGAGGGCATTTTTCAACTAAAAGTAAAGAGCTGCTAGACTAAATCAAAGATGAGCAGAAATAATAACGAATAATTGTTCAATCTTAAATTTTCTGTAAACTTATGTCTAATGATAAACTTGTTAGAGTGACAAAAACTTTTTTTTTCCACAAGAGGGCATTTTTCAACTAAAAGTAAAGAGCTGCTAGACTAAATCAAAGACGAGCAGAAATATTAACGAATAATTGTTCAAACTTAAATTTCTGTAAACTTATGTCTAGTGATAAACTTGTTAGAGTGACAAAAACTTTTTTCCACAAGAGGGCATTTTTCAACTAAAAGTAAAGAGCTGCTAGACTAAATCAAAGATGAGCAGAAATAATAACGAATAATTGTTCAATCTTAAATTTTCTGTAAACTTATGTCTAATGATAAACTTGTTAGAGTGACAAAACTTTTTTTCCACAAGAGGACATTTTTCAACTAAAAGTAAAGAGCTGCTAGACTAAATCAAAGATGAGCAGAAATAATAACGAATAATTGTTCAAACTTACATTTTCTGTAAACTTATGTCTAGTGATAAACTTGTTAGAGTGACAAAAACTTTTTTTCCACAAGAGGGCATTTTTCAACTAAAAGTAAAGAGCTGCTAGACTAAATCAAAGATGAGCAGAAATAATAACGAATAATTGTTCAATCTTAAATTTTCTGTAAACTTATGTCTAATGATAAACTTGTTAGAGTGATAAAAACTTTTTTTCCACAAGAGGGCATTTTTCAACTAAAAGTAAAGAGCTGCTAGACTAAATCAAAGATGAGCAGAAATAATAACGAATAATTGTTCAAACTTAAATTTTCTGTAAACTTATGTCTAGTGATAAACTTGTTAGAGTGACAAAAACTTTTTTTCCACAAGAGGGCATTTTTCAACTAAAAGTAAAGAGCTGCTAGACTAAATCAAAGATGAGCAGAAATAATAACGAATAGTTGTTCAATCTTAAACTTTCTGTAAACTTATGTCTAATGATAAACTTGTTAGAGTGACAAAAACTTTTTTTCCACAAGAGGGCATTTTTCAACTAAAAGTAAAGAGCTGCTAGACTAAATCAAGGACGAGCAGAAATAATAACGAATAATTGTTCAAACTTAAATTTTCTGTAAACTTATGTCTAATGATAAACTTGTTAGAGTGACAAAAACTTTTTTTTCCACAAGAGGGCATTTTCAACTAAAAGTAAAGAGCTGCTAGACTAAATCAAGGATGAGCAGAAATAATAACGAATAATTGTTCAATCTTAAATTTTCTGTAAACTTATGTCTAATGATAAACTTGTTAGAGTGACAAAAACTTTTTTCCACAAGAGGGCATTTTTCAACTAAAAGTAAAGAGCTGCTAGACTAAATAAAGGACGAGAAGAAATAATAACGAATAATTGTTCAAACTTAAATTTTCTGTAAACTTATGTCTAATGATAAACTTGTTAGAGTGACAAAAAATCTTTTTTCCACAAGAGGGCATTTTTCAACTAAAAGTAAAGAGCTGCTAGACTAAATAAAAAAAATCATGAATTTATGCACAGCTTTAACTAGCTAGGGCTAAATTTTTAACGATGGATCATTTTCTTAAGAAAAAACTCAAAATTAGAAAAAAAATACTAAGTGTTCCTTTATTAGGAAAGTAACAAGATAAAAAATCAAGAATTTGTACACAGTTTTAACTAGCTAAGGCTAAATTTGTTAAAGATGGGCCATTTTCTTAAGAAAAAACTCAAATTTACGGAAAACCAAGTCAGTTTCAATTCCTAGAAAATTAACAACTGTCTATCATCATTATACAAAAATTCCACCATGTCTTAAAAAGTCATTTAAACTCACATCAACCATTGGAGAATCATCGACTGCATTTGAACTATTCATCATTATATTTCTGTCTATATTTCAATTTGTACTGGTTTTAAAACCTTCAAAACCACAAAATAAACTCTAATAACGGTTAATTATTACGAAAATCATACGGGGTGAAGAATCCAGAAGACTCATTGTCTACCATTTATAACATATCCCCCTTGGGAAAGGTTTTGAGCAGAAACAAACATTATTCATCAACATTTTTTAACAAATCCCACAAGCACCTTTTTCCACAGGACCTTTTTTTTTAACTTACAATAGGTTAAGTGGCCCGCCACTTAACCTAGTGTAAGTTAACCTAGAAATGTTAGGTAACCTAACCTAACCTAAGCTAACCCTAGAATTGTTAGGTAACCTAGCCTAACCTGGGGGTGGGGGTCCCGCCCGTGGTCAGCTCTCGGCCCTGTGACCCCGGGGGGTGGGGGGTCCCGCCCGCGGCCGGTCTTCTGCCTGTGGCCCCGGGGGGTGGGGGATCCTGCCCGCGGCCGGCCTTCGGCCTGCGGCCCCGGGGAATGGAGGGTCCCGCCGCGGTGGGCCTTCAGCCTGCGGCCCCGAGTGGTGGGTCTGCGGCCCCGGTGGTGGGGGTTCCCGCCCGCGGTGGGCCACTTAACCTAGTGTAATTTAACCTAGAAATATTAGGTAACCTAACCTAACCCTAGAAGTGTTAGGTAACCTAACCTAACCTGGGGGTGGGGGGTCCCACCCGTGGTCGGCTTTCGGCCCTGTGATCCCGGGGGGTGGGGGGTCCCGTCCGCGGCCGGCCTTCGGCCTGTGGCCCGGGGGTGGGGGATCCTGCCCGCGGCCGGCCCCGGGGAATGGGGGGTGAAGCCGCGGTGGGCCTTCAGCCTGCGGCCCGGGGTGGTGGGCCTGCGGCCCCGGTGGTGGGGGGTCCCGCCGCAGTGGGCCTTCAGCCTGCGCCCCCGGGGGGTGGGGGGTCTCGTCCACGGCCGGCCTTCGGCTCCGCGGCTCCCATTAGACGATTTTGGAAAAGGTGATGTGGGATGGGGGCCTAGTTGTCCTCCAATTATTTTTGTCACTTAAAAGGGGCACTAGAATCTTTTTCCATTAGAATGAACCCTCTCTCGACGGTCGTGATTCGAGCTGGAGTACGAATCTTTTTCATTCCCAACTTTTACCGGCTTTATGTATAAATATCATAACTTAAAAACCTTTCCCCAGGGGCTGAAGGGGTCATTTTATCTCTAAAGACATAGTTATTGAGCTTTCAACTATGCTGAAGAAAAAATCCATCTCAGAATTTGATTAGAAGAATTTGGAAAAAGGTGATGTGGGATGGGGGCCTAGTTGTCCTCCAATTATTTTTGTCACTTAAAAGGGGCACTAGAATCTTTTTCCATTAGAATGAACCCTCTCTCGACGGTCTGTATTCAATGGATCAATAGGATCACCCTTGGAAAAAAAAACAATAAGTAAACATGCATCCATGATCTTTCATTTAGTAAATTACGAAATTCCACATTTTTGCAGATATGAGATTGAAAATGTCTTTAATGATAAACCAATGTATTCATTTTAAGAACAAAACTCTCGGATTGATATAACTGTTCCATTGAGGGGTGACTTTGCAGGTCTTATGCAAATGGATGAAGTCTTATATGAATTTGTTCTATAGTTCTATATAGCATTTGTTAATTTAATTATCGAAAGGTAATTTTTTCTAGATATCATTTAATTATCCTAACCTAACTATATCCCAACTTTTACTGGCTTTTATGCATAAATTTCATAACTTATAAAACCTTTCCCCAGGGGGGATGAAGAAACCTTTCCCCGTCACTTTTTCCAGACAATTTTGGAAAAAGTGCCGTTACGGTGAAGAAATAGAAATATAAATGTTGATGAATGATGTTTGTTTCTGCTCGAAACCTTTCCCAAGGGGGATATGTGATAAATGGTAGACAATGAGTCTTCTGGATTCTTCACCCAGTATGATTTTCGTAATAATTAACCGTTATTAGAGTTTATTTTGTGGTTTTGAAGGTTTTAAAACCAGTGCGAATTGAAATATAGACAGAAATATAATGATGAATAGTTCAAATGCAGTCGATGATTCTCCAATGGTTGATGGGAGTTTAAATAACTTGTTAAGACATGGTGGAATTTTTGTATAATGATGATAGACAGTTGTTAATTTTCTAGGAATTGAAACTGACTTGGTTTTCCGTAAATTTGAGTTTTTTCTTAAGAAAATGGCCCATCTTTAACAAATTTAGCCTTAGCTAGTTAAAACTGTGTACAAATTCTTGATTTTTTATCTTGTTACTTTCCTAATAAAGGAACATTTAGTATTTTTTTCTAATTTTGAGTTTTTTCTTAAGAACATGATCCATCATTAAAAATTTAGCCCTAGCTAGTGAAAACTGTGCATAAATTCATTATTTTTTTTATTTAGTCTAGCAGCTCTTTACTTTTAGTTGAAAAATGTCCTTTGTGGAAAAAAAGTTTTTGTCACTCTAACAAGTTTATCACTAGACATAAGTTACAGAAAATTTAAGTTTGAACAATTATTCGTTATTATTTCAGCTCATCTTTGATTTAGTCTAGCAGCTCTTTAATTTTAGTTGAAAAATGCCCTCTTGTGGGAAAAAAGTTTTTGTCACTCTAACAAGTTTATCATTAGACATAAGTTTACAGAAAATTTAAGTTTGAACAATTATTCTTTATTATTTCTGCTCGTCTTTGATTTAGTCTAGCAGCTCTTTACTTTTAGTTGAAAAATGCCCTCTTGCGGAAAAAAAGTTTTTGTCACTCTAACAAGTTTATCACTAGACATAAGTTTACAGAAAATTTAAGTTTGAACAATTATTCGTTATTATTTCTGTTCATCTTTGATTTAGTCTAGCAGCTCTTTACTTTTAGTTGAAAATGCCCTCTTGTGGAAAATTTTTTTTTGTCACTAACAAGTTTGTCATTAGACATAAGTTTACAGAAAATTTAAGTTAAAACAATTATTCGTTATTATTTCTGCTCGTCCTTGATTTAGTCTAGCAGCTCTTTACTTTTAGTTGAAAAAATGCCCTATTGTGGAAAAAAAATTTTTGTCACTCTAACAAGTTTATCATTAGACATAAGTTTACAGAAAATTTAAGTTTGAACAATTATTCGTTATTATTTCTGCTCATCTATGATTTAGTCTAGCAGCTCTTTACTTTTAGTTGAAAAATGCCCTCTTGTGGAAAAAAGTTTTTGTCATTAACAAGTTTATCATTAGACATAAGGTTACAGAAAATTTAAGTTTGAACAATTATTCGTTATTATTTCTACTCGCCCTTGATTTAGTCTAGCAGCTCTTTACTTTTAGTTGAAAAATGTCCTCTTGTGGAAAAAAAGTTTTTGTCACTCTAACAAGTTTATCACTAGACATAAGTTTACAGAAAATTTAAGATTGAACAATTATTCGTTATTATTTCTGCTCGTCCTTGATTTAGTCTAGCAGCTCTTTACTTTTAGTTGAAAAATGCCCTCTTGTGGAAAAAAAATTTTTGTCACTCTAACAAGTTTATCACTAGACATAAGTTTACAGAAAATTTAAGTTTGAACAATTATTCGTTATTATTTCTGCTCATCTTTGATTTAGTCTAGCAGCTCTTTACTTTTAGTTGAAAAATGCCCTCTTGTGGAAAAAAGTTTTTGTCACTAACAAGTTTATCACTAGACATAAGTTTACAGAAAATTTAAGTTTGAACAATTATTTGTTATTATTTCTGTTCATCTTTGATTTAGTCTAGCGGCTCTTTACATTTAGTTGAAAAATGCCCTCTTGTGGAAAAAAGTTTTTGTCAATCTAACAAGTTTATCACTAGACATAAGTTTACAGAAAATTTAAGTTTGAACAATTATTCGTTATTATTTCTGCTCGTCTTTGATTTAGTCTAGCAGCTCTTTACTTTTAGTTGAAAAATGCCCTCTTGTGGAAAAAAGTTTTTGTCACTCTAACAAGTTTATCATTAGACATAAGTTTACAGAAAATTTAAGTTTGAACAATTATTCGTTATTATTTCTGCTCATCTATGATTCAGTCTAGCAGCTCTTTACTTTTAGTTGAAAAATGCCCTCTTGTGGAAAAAAGTTTTTGTCACTCTATCAAGTTTATCATTAGACATAAGTTTACAGAAAATTTAAGTTTGAACAATTATTCGTTATTATTTCTGCTCGTCCTTGATTTAGTCTAGCAGCTCTTTACTTTTAGTTGAAAAATGCCCTCTTGTGGAAAAAAAGTTTTTGTCACTCTAACAAGTTTATCATTAGACATAAGTTTACAGAAAATTTAAGATTGAACAATTATTCGTTATTATTTCTGCTCATCTATGATTTAGTCTAGCAGCTCTTTACTTTTAGTTGAAAAATGCCCTCTTGTGGAAAAAAAGTTTTTGTCACTAACAAGTTTATCATTAGACATAAGTTTACAGAAAATTTAAGTTTGAACAATTATTCGTTATTATTTCTGCTCGTCCTTGATTTAGTCTAGCAGCTCTTTACTTTTAGTTGAAAAATGCCCTCTTGTGGAAAAAAAGTTTTTGTCACGTGAAATACACGTTATCTTATCTTATCTCTTATAGTTTAAAAAATAATCGAGAAAATGAGGGTAATTACAGCTCCTCTGCCAAGCCGTCTTCAGTGCTCAAAAAGAAAAGAAAAAAAGAAAATCAAACCATTTGAAATGAACTCTAACAGAGCAGAAGCAGCTCTGAATCAAACAAACAAGAAACCAAGCCAGATTAAATGAAAGACTATTTAAAATTAGATTGGACAAGAAATCTCTGTTTAGCGATTAACTTAGCTCGTCTACTGATCAGATTTTTATTATTAGTACGGTCAGATGATCTTCGTTTATAATGAAGAAAAACATTATTTGGTTCTCCTAATGTAAAGCTATTATAAATTAAGTTTAAAGGAACCACCATTTTCGTCGAACCCCCCTCCTTCTTTCAAAATAGGCGTGGTTATCTCTTCAATCGACCGAGCTCTAAAAAGCTATTGACAAATTGATGCAGCCTCTGAATTAAATCATGTTAGAAATATTTTATTCCCCATTAAACTTGTTGAGAATATTATAGATAGAAAACTAAAAAATATGCAACATGAAAAACATGACCCCATCCCCTTTCTTTAGTAAAACTTTTACCACTTCACCATATATCCCGAGACTCAGTGATAAACTTAAAAAAAAAATTAAAACAAAGCATAATCTTTCTGCTTAAAAAAAAATGAAATAAAGATCGAACTGTTTTTTCAATTCTGCGAAAGATAAAATTGACTCTATACTGGGTAGTAGCGTCTACAGAGTCCCGTGTTCTTGTGGGAAGTTTCACATTGGATGAACAGCTGGGGGGACGACTACATGAACAAGAGCTTTCAATACAAAATCTTCAACATGTGAAATAAAAATAAAGATTTTGATTCTGGCTTGGCCTTCTACATTTCTGAAAATCCAGATCATTGAATTTTTTTTGACGAGGTAATTTAAATTTCCAAAGTAAATGGTTTACCACAATCTTTTAGGGAGGCAATCGAGGTTAAAAACCACATAATTAGAGACCTTGCTTCACATAGAAACATTGAAGATATTCCTATATCTTACCTGGAGTGAGCAGCATCCAGGTAATCACTTTACTCTGGATACGGCCTTGAGTTTTTATTTGACAAAAAGTTCATCTTTTATTTCTCTCTCACTTTGAAATCGCTTAAAATATATATTGATTTCAGTAAAGCGCGTGAATTGGGTTTATATTCCTATAAACCCAATTCACGATAACTTAATATTAAGAGGATGAAATAATATATTTCCTTATTTTAAATCAAGGTCATTTGACCGCACTAATAACAAAAATCAGGCAAGTAGGAAAGCTAAGTTGATAGTTAAACAGAGAATTCTTGCCCAAACAAATTGTAAATAGTCTTTCATTTACTCTGGCTTGGTTTTTCGTTTTTTTTGTTTGATTCCGCATTTCTTCTGCTCTGTTAGTGTTAACTTCAAAATATTAGTGTTTTTTTTCCTTAAAACAAGTCGTTTTTTTTCTTTTTATTAAACGTCATGTATAGCCAGTGTGGTCTTAGAATGTATTAAATAAAAAAACAAGTTTTTTCAGATGAAAGTAAGCAACAACATTAAAACTTAAAACGCACAGGAATTATTACGTAAATTTTCGAATTGTGTTCCAATTCGCTAAGAATGACCACTGAACAACAAAAGCCGTTTAATTAGAATAAATAGCTCTTTTGAAAGTACTAGAAAAACTTTGGCGTAAAAAGGGAGGTATTGACAAGGGGATGAACCCCCTCATATACGTAATAATTAGTGTTCGTTTTAAGTTTTAATGTTGCTCCTTACTTTCAGTGGAGAAAACTTGTTTTTTTATTTAATTTCTGGTCGTTTTTTAAATAATGCTGGAAAATCCGGTTCCCCCTTCATGAAAAATTCCCTTCCCCCATGGAAAGATCCTCCAACATAACCTTCTTCCCCCGAAGCCCCACCAGAAAAAATCCCACCTGAAAACGTCTGTATACTTCCCGATAACCAATACTATATGTAAACGATGGGCAAAGTTCACAACTTGCAGCCCTTCCCCCGGGGACTGTGGGGATTAAGTCATCCTCAAAGACATAGTTATTAGATTTTTCGACTATGCTGAACAAAATGGCTATCTCAAAATTTTGATCGGGTGACTTTGGGAAAAATGAGCGGGGAGGGGGCCTAGTTGCCCTCCATTTTTTGTCACATAAAAAGGGCACTAGAACTTTTGATTTCCGTTCAAATGAGTCCTCTCGCGACATTCCAGGACCACTGGGTCGATACGATTAAGCTACGTCTGAAAAAAAAATAAAAATAAAACACGCATCCGTGACCTTTCTTCTGGCAAACAATACAAAATTCCACTTTTTTTTGCAGATATGAGCTTGAAACTTGTACAATATGGTTCTGTAATATGTTGAATTTGATAGTGTGATTTCCATTAAGATTCTATGACTTTTAGGGGGTGTTTCCCCTTTTTTCGAAAATAAGAAAAATTTCCTCGGGCTTGTAACTTTCGATAGGTAAGACTAAACTTGATGAAACTAATGTATTTGAAGTCAGCATAAAAATCCGATTCTTTTGAAACGCCTAAAGTTATAAATTCAAATAACTATTGAGCAATAACTCCGACTGCTAGGAAACGAGTGACGATGTATTTGAGCTTAGCATAAAACTTTCGTAAACGAATATTTTTTTTCTAGCTAAAGCATACAAGTTTTGCTCAACAACTACTTGGTGTGACAAAGAATTTGTCACACCAAGTAGCAGGCCATTAGAAGATTCATACTGAATTTTCAAATTAAGCGTAAAATGTAAATAACGAAACGTAAGCCCAAATATTATTAAACTTTAAACAATCCAACTTTCTTAAGTAAATTCCCTGTTGTTTTACTTGATTTACGCCTCCCTCATTAGCAATGATTTGGCAATTAAACAAGTCATACGTAAGGCAATCAAAATTAAACTTAAGGAAAATAATAGTATTTCTTTAAATAGAGATTTGGGGGAGCCTTCACTCAATGCTCTACACAAATTTAATCAAAATTTAATTAAAAATGACTTTTAAAAAATTATATTAAAAAAGCAGTAGTCAATACCGATGAACCAGTTAAAAAAAGCTTTTAGGTTAGTAGCTAAAAAGGCAAGATTAGCATTAGAAACATGTTCTTAATTTGAACCTGAATGAATTGCCTCGTTTCGTATGTTTTCACCTTCAGTCCTGATTGAAATTCGTTGAAGTAAGGATTCTGGGACTGTTTTAATTAATTTTTAAGGATCTATTTTATTGTAAGTTTTGTTTTATTTATATACGTAGCTTCCTGAGGACAGCTCTTGGATACAAAATATTCTCAAGGTTTAAAAAATTCCACTGTCTTAGGTAAATTCCGGTTGTTTTACTAGTTGTATTTTTGATAGCGTAAAGTGTTTTACGAGAATCGCGTAGTTTTATCTCAAGGCAGATGACAGTCTAAAATTATTACACAGTATACAGGCCTGCCAATTTTATTCATTTTTTTTTTAACTGAATTTCACTACAAATTATTATCGATAAAACAAAACACCAGACTACGCATTACGTGAATATGAATTTGCTTCGATAGAACTATTAAAGCATACTTCCTTTCTGGCACACCGGGAAACCATTTACTGTTGGGAATATGAAGTGATAACATGAACCAACTACAAACGGTTCTCTCTGTTACTTTTGTATCAGTGATTAGCATGGTAGAAGCTAGTGTTATACAAGGTAGGTTTCTGTTATGTTTATTTAGCATATACATCTAACCGATTCTTGGTAAAGACTCAGAGAAAATCTGCGGAAGAAGTCATATAGAATAGTTTTTGAAGCAACAAAATATTTGTGTTTCTTGTAGAAACACAAAATATTTGTGTTTCTTTCTAGATTTGAGATTCATATATTTAAGAAACCCCCACGCCACCGAAAAACCATATTCAGTGCAGCTTTTTGTGAGTTGTAGAAATATACGACACTTTGTGATGATATTTGGATATAAAAAAGATCAGACAGAAAAATATAAATATAACAATCGATTCCCCCTTCAATGTTCTTTCCAAATATAATAATTGCTACCGCAGTAACTGCGACCAGCCCCCCCCCCCTAATGCCTGGACATAGTCCTGGGTTATGTTTCCTCTAATTTAGCTGATTTTTTTATTTACTTTTTTTTTTGCTTCTCTTCAACAGTTGGCTCATAATGCCAAAAAATTATATTTATAACTAAAAAAAAACGGTAATAAGCACAGTTTTATATAAAGGCTAGGGTTACATCTAGACATTTAGGGGTGTACAGGGTGGGGGTGCGGAGGACACAATTTTCCCCACAAAGTTCCTTGTTAATGGCTACATTAAAATCTGCTTATTTCGAAATTAGGCTAGACCATAAGCATTAACAAAGAAGCATCAGCAAAAACAAGCTCCAATTGAAAATACTATGCATACGTCATAATTTGTGGTTGAATTATTTGTGTGCGGAATTAAAAAGAATTAAAAGCTTTAACAAAGAACCATTAGATTTTATTCTTTTTTACAAAAAAAACGTTTCAATTTCAAATGTTATACACATGTCATAATTTATGGTTAAGCAGAAGTTCGTAATTAATTTGAATAACAGATATAAAACATGGTACCCACATTTTTGGCGGCTTTTCATCCCGGAAGTACAGTATACGGATCTGCACTTTATTTCTACGTACTTTTTTAGAAGTTCCATTACTCTGGTACAATAATAAAAAAAGCACGCCCTAACCTTTTTTAAAGAACTCAATAGCATACATAATTGTTTTCAAGTCAAGGAAAATTACAGCATAGTAAAAATCTATTAGGAGGTTTTATAAGGTCAGGCACCATAGATTGATAATTTGTAATTTTTGAAACGGATATTCTTTAATGGACGAGATCTATCCCTCGTTAAAGCCACAGGCCAGGTAACAAAACCCTTCAGGTTAAAACAAAGGAATGACCTATGCAGACAATTTCCTTCTATAATACCAAAAAAAAACTTTTAATGGATAAACCAAGTTTGAGGAAAAATTTTATGGTTTCCGGAAAAAAACAAGGTTAAACCCTAGGCAAGCACCATCTTGGTAGAATTAAATATAGAAACATTTTTTTCAGCTGAAAGTACGGAGCGACATTGAAACCTAAAACGAACAGATATTATTTCGCATATGGGGGGGGGGATACCCCTTCCGATTTCCGTCGCTTGTTATGCTGAAATTTTTGTTATTGCGTTAAAAAACTTCTTATTCCAATTTTACGATCCTTGTGTTTCAGTAGTTGTTCTTAAAGAATATGGAAAAAAGTCAAACTTTAGAGCAAAGAGCACGGGGTAGAGGAGGGAGGAGTCCCCCTATTACACGGAATAATTCCTGTCTGCTTTGACTTTTAATGGTGCTTCTTATTTTCAATAGAAAAATGCTTGCAAATCCCCTCCCCCCCGTGGAAAATTACCCCCAGAAAATTTCCTCCCCGCGATAAATTATCCCCACAGAAATCCCCCATAGAAATCTCCACGCATTTCCCAATAACAGATACTATATGCAAGCAATGGACAAATTGCATAACTTACATTCCTTTCTCTAGGGACTGTAGGGGGTCATGTCATCCCCAGAGGCATAGTTATTGGACTTCAACTATGCTGAACCAAATGACTATCTCAAAGTTTTGATCAGATATATCTGGGGAATAAGGAGCGTGGGAGGGGGGATAGTCACCCTCCAACCTTTTTGGTCAGTGAAAAATGCCACGAGAAATTTTAATTTCCGTTTGAATGAGCCCCCACCTATTCTTTTAGGATCATTGGTTTGATACGATAATCCGTGGGGAAACAATAACAAACAAAAGACAAAAAAAAAAAAGACAAAAAAAAATACACATTCGTGATCATTCATGACCAAAAATACACAACTCCAAATTTTTATAGGTAGGAGCTTGAAGCCTCTACTAAAGGGTCCTCCGATATGGCGAATCTGATGTTGTGATATTCATCAAGATCGCTTGACCTTTTGGTGTTGTTTCCTCCTTTTTCGAAAATCCGGGAAATTTTCTTAGGCTCGTAGCTTGTGATTGGTAACATTAAACTTAATGAATTTTATATTTTTGGAATCATAGGCAGCGCAATCGCGCTGCCTAAGTAAAGAACGATGTTGGCACAATGTATTATTTTTTTTCCATAAAAGGGCACTTCGTATCGAAGGAGTTGTAGAAACTTCGAAAAGGGCTCATTCGACTGGAAATTGGAACTGCTAGTGCCCTTTTTAATAGTCAAAAGTGATTGGAAGGCAACTAACACCCCTTCCGCGCCCACCATTTCCCGAAACACATCCAATAAAAATTTTGAGATAGCCATTTTGTTCAGCGTAGTTTATTTCCAGATAGAAATTATGTTTTTAAGGAGGACACTCCCCCACAAACCTCAAGGCAAGGGTTGTAAGTTATGCCCCGGGGGCATATATGGTATTTTTTATAGAAAGCGTTGTCGTAGAAACTTCAAAAAAGGCTCATTCGATTGGAAATTCAAAGGGCTAGTGGCCTTTTTAATAGTCGAAAGTGATTGGAGGGCAACTACCCCCCTTTCACGCCCACCTTTTCCCCAAACACATCCAATCAAAATTTTGAGATAGTCATTTTGTTCAACGTAATTGAAAGTTCTGGAAATGATGTCTTTGAGGATGACATCCCCCCCTCCCACATTCCTCAGGGCAAGGGTTGTAAGTTATGTCCTGGGAGCATATATGTTTTTTTTTTTATAGAAAGCGTTGTCATAAAAACTTCAAAAAAGGCTCATTCGATTGGAAATTCAAAGGGCTAGTGGCCTTTTTAATAGTCGAAAGTGATTGGAGGGCAACTATCCCCCTCTCACGCCTACTTTTTCCCCAAACACATCCAATCCAAATTTTGAGATAGCTATTTTGTTCAACGTAGTTGAAAGTTCTGAAAATTAGGTCTTTGAGGATGACAACCCCCCACATTCCTCAGGGCAAGGGTTGTAAGTTATGCCCTGGGGGCATATAAGGTTTTTTATAGAAAGCATCGTCGTAGAAACTTCAAATAGGGCTCATTCGATTTGAAATTGAAATGGCTAGTGCCCTTTTTAATAGTCGAAGATGATTGGAAGGCAGCTAACACCCCTTCCACGCCCACCATTTCCCCAAACACGTCCAATCAAAATTTTGAGATAGCCATTTTGTTCAACGAAGTTTAAAGTTCTGGAAATTAGGTGTTTGAGGATGACAACCCCTCCCCCTCGGAGCCCTCAAAGCTCTGAGGATGACAACCCCCCGCCCCCCACATTCCTCAGCGCAAGGGTTGTAAGTTATGCCCTGGGGCATATAAGGTTTTTATAGAAAGCGTCGTCGTAGAAACTTCAAAAAGTGTTCATTCGATTGGAAACTGAAATGGCTAGTGCCCTTTTTAATAGTCGAAAGTGATTGGAAGGCAACTAATACCCCTTCCACGCCCACCATTTCCCCAAACACGTCCAATCAACATTTTGAGATAGCCATTTTGTTCAACGTTGAAAGTTTTGGAAATCATACCTTTGAGCAGGACACTCCCCCCACAGTCTTCAGGGCAAGGGTTATAAGTTATGCCCTGGGGGCATATAAGGTTTTCATTGAATGCTTTGTCGTAGAAACTTGAAAAATGCTCATTCGATTGGAAATTAAAAGGGCTAGTGCCATTTTTAATAGTCGAAAGTGATTGGAGGGCTACTAACCCCCCTCTCACGCCCACCTTTTATCCAAACACATCCGATCCTTTTGATATAGCCGTTTTGTTCAACGTAGTTGTAAGTTTTGAAAATTAGGTGTTTGAGGATGAAAACCCCTCCCCCTCAGAGCCCTCAGGGCAAGGTTTACAAGTTATGCCCTGGGGCATATAAGGTTTTTACTGAAAGCTTTTTCGTAGAAACTTGAAAAAGGGATTATTCGATTGGAAATTCAAAGGGCTAGTGCACTTTTTAATAATCGAAAGTGATTGGAGGACAACTAACCCCCCTCTCACGCCCACCTTTTCCCCAAACCCATCCAATCAAAATTTTTAGATAGCCATTTTGTTCAACGTAGTTGAAAGTTTTGGAAATTAGGTCTTTAAGGATGACAACCCCCCCCCCCACAGCCCTCAGGGCAAGGGTTGTAAGTTATACCCTGGGGGCGTATAAGGTTTTTATAGAAAGCGTTGAAGTAGAAACTTCAAAAAGGGCTTATTCGATTGGAAATTGAAATGGCTAGTACCATTTTTAATAGTCGAAAGTAATTGGAGGGTAACTAATCTCCCTATCGCGCCCACTATTTCCCCAAACACATACAATCTAAATTTTGCGATAGCCATTTTTTTCTAAGTAGTTGAAAGTTCTGGAAATTATGTCTTTGTGGATAACAACCCCCCGCATCCCTAAGAGCAAGGGTTCTAAGTTATGCCCTGGGGGCATATGAGGCTTTTAGAGAAAGAGTTGTCGTAGAAACTTCAAAAAGATCTCATTCGATTTGAAATTGAAACGGGTAAAGTCTTTTTAATAGTCAAAAGTGATTGAAGAGCAACTAACCCCCCTCTCACGCCCACCATTTTCCCAAACACATCCAATTAAAATTTTGAGATAATCATTTCGTTCAAAATAGTTGAAAGTTCTGGAAACTAGGTCTTTGAGGTTGACAACCCTCTACCCCCACAACCCTCAGGGCAAAGGTTGTAAGTTATGCCCAGGGGGCATATAAGGCTTTTATAGAATGTTTTGTCGTAGAAACTTCAAAAGAGCTCATTTGATTGGAAATTGAAAGGGCCAGTGCCCTTTTTAATGAGCGAAAGTGATTGAAGGGCAGCTAACCCCCCTCTCACGCCCACCATTTTCCCAAACACATCCAATCAAAATTTTGAGATAGCAGTTTTGTTTAACGTAGTTGAAAATTCTGGAAATTAGGTCTTTGAGGATGACAACCCCCTCACAGCCCTCAGGGCAAGGGTTGTAAGTTATGCCCTGGGGGCACATAAGGTGTTTATAGAAAGCGCTGTCGTAGAAACTCAAAAACGGCTCATTCGATTGGAAATTGAAAGGGCTAGTGCCCTTTTTAATTGTCGAAAGTGATTGGAAGGCTTGACATTTTTATAGTAAAGATCGATGTGGATATAACGTATTATTATTATTATTATTGTTTTTTTTTAGACCAAGGCACTTCGTATCGAAGGAGTTGTCGTAGGAACTTCGAAAAGGGTTCATTCGATTGAAAATAGAATAGACAAATGCCCTTTTTAATAGTCGAAAGTGATTGGAAAGCAACTAGTCCCCCTCCCACGCCCGCCCTCCCATTTGCCCATTATGTTTAAAAACTAAATGTTGCCTTAAGATTAAATCATAATGCACTGTGTTAATGCTAATTCCCAATAAGGCATCTCAGCAGTATCCCAAGAACGGCGGAGGGTATTATGTTTAAACTTTCGGGGCTACTTCTGCTCTTAAGATTTAACCAAATCAAAATAGCGTAATTGTATCCAAGCTATCAAAGAAAGTAAACAGATTTTTTTTTGCGAATGGTATCAAGTTTTCTGTTTCAGGTCAACTAGAGGAGGTATTAAACTAAATTAAACACTACTATTTGTGTTCAGATTTTTAAAAGTGTGTATGTTGTTAAAAATTGCTGAAAATTTTTCTCCAGCATACAAATAGCAGGCCATACTATAAAGTCTTAAAAAAAAAAGATTTAAAGTATTTTTTTCTTTTTCCCTGAAAAGACTATGTCAATATAAAACGAACAGAAATTAATTTAAAAAACTTTTTCCACAAAATAAGTTTTTCAAAGAAAAGTAAAGAACTCCTTTAAACCAAAAATGAGCAAAAAATAAAATCAAATAATCTACCAAGCGTGAAACTACCGCAAATCAGCATCGATAAATAAATGAAACCGAAAACGAACAGAAATTACAATAATTAACCGAGTCAAACTCAAAACGAGCAGAAATTAACATGAGTAGGGCTCAAAACCCCTATGCCTTCCCAAGGCCAGAACATAATTTGCACTTTACTGAAAAAAATACAAATGAATGTGAATTGTCAGTTTAATATACATATACTGATATTTAGCAATCAAAATGTTAATATTATTTGATTTATTAAAGTTATGAAAGTAAAAACATTTATATTTATTCAGTAAAGTGCAAATTATGTTCTGGCCTTAGGAAGATTTCTGTTCGTTTTGGGTTTCAATTATTTATTGATGCCGATTTTGGGTAGTTTCACGCTTGGTAGATTATTTGATTTTATTTTTTGCTCATTTTTGGTTTAATGGAGTTTTTTACTTTTCTTTGAAAAACTTATTTTGTGGAAAAAGTTTTATTAATTAATTTCAGCATAAAAAGCCAATTCTTTTGATGCATTAGTTGTTGACAAAATTGATTTTTTTTTTTTTTTTTTAGTTTCGATTACTATTGGGCCGGGTCGCTCATTACTTACAGTTCGTAACCACCAACTGTTTAATTAGTAGAGCCTCTCTAACCCTATATTGGAAAAATTTAAGCTTTGAAGAAAAGCGCCACAGTTTTGAGAAACACGGATAACTTTCTGGAAAGAATTCGTGGGAAAGGACATTTTGAAAGGAATAACTGATAAGTAAGAGATCTTTTTAAACAACTTTATTTTTGTAGGGAATGAAACATTGGCCAGGATACTGAACGAGAATAAATGTGGTCAGTCGTCTTTGAGAAGATGTGCAAGAATCGCAGACCCAATACTTGCCGATCCTAAATTAGCTTTTCCAGCCGATGAAAATGAACTTGTTAAAGTTTGCAGGTACTTTTCACTTCATTTTATTTTAGTAGCGCTGTATGCCCAGAAAGGGGATTGGGGAGGGGGGGATAAATGAGATCTCCAAAGCTTCAGTGTATGTGTTCTCAATATTTACACAAGAAGTTAAACTGGAACTTTATCTGGTGTCAAGGATCTTTAATATATCGGATGTTTTGGATATATATCAAGTGTTTTGGAGCATGATGATACCATTTTTCGGTGTATTTTTCATTACTTATGCGACTTCGCAAAAACTAAGGGGGTGAGTAAAAAAATATAATAATATATATATATATATATATATATATATATATATATATATATATATATATATATATATATATATATATATATATATATATATATATATATATATATAAATTATTGCAGAAACGTTTTATTCTCAATTAGAGAAATTCCAGTATATTTCCACAATGCTAATAGGGGGCTGGATAAACTAGGGATAAATATGGAGCCACGTTAAAAATTGTTGGGTGTTGTAGGCAAGTTTTTTTTATGTACATTTGTTTATTTTGCTAAGATGTTAATCTGTGTACTGTTTTTTATTATTGTGTTTCTTGCAATGGCCCAGTGGGTTAAATATGCAAAAATATGGAAGGAGGAGGGGTGTACCACAGGAGCAATGTTTTTCTAACGAACCCTCTCCTAAAAATATAAACATCATAAGAGAGCACTAACAAGAGAAGTCCCAACATATTCCCCATAATTGAGCCATATTTTGGCAATAAGCCCATAAATTTACATTTTGAAGCTAGAAATTTTATCTCGAGCTACGCATTATTAAATAATGACGTGTAGAAAGGTAACTCAATGTTAGAGCTTTTAAAAAATGGCAGCCGTTTGCAAAGACCTGCAATGTTCCTCCCATCAGCTAGAGCCATAGCTTGAGTGTGATCTCAACCGAACCTGGATTGCTACTTTTCAATAAATAAACTTGCCGGATTTTTTCACAGACATAAATCCTGTGTCCATTACATCTGTTAAATTGAAAAAAAAAACTCTTCCACAAAAGTAAAAATGCAAATCAAAAACTAAAAAGGAGCCCAAATTAGTTTATACAAGATACCAAATATAAACAGACGTGGATTACAATGAAAAAAAAAAAAAAATTAAAAAAAAAAATATAAACTAACTAGATAGTTTATTTAACCAAACTAATTAAAAGGTGGTCATTTCTGTTCGATTCAACTTTGATTCCATAGTTTATTAGAACTTCTGTTCGTTAAATATTCCATGACTTCATTCACATTAATTTCTATTTGATGTGTGTTTGGCGTCTTACGTCGACTAATTCGCGCTTGTTTTAAGTTTAAATTCATCTTTAAATAATTTGTAATGAAAAAACGACTTCTTATAAATGAATTTCAGTTGATTTTTCAATGAGTATAGCATGTCTTATAGTGTCTATTGGTAGGGGCGTCCCGAGGCTTATTTTATTGGGGGGGGGGGGATCTTCGTAAATCTTACGGAATTGCTACCTGATTTATGCCGAATTTCCTGCAGAAATCAAGAATGTTGCTAAATTTCGGCCGATTTTGTAAAATTTCTGCCGAAATTTTCACCGAACTTCAAAAACGTTGGGGGGGGGGGGATTATATTGCAAGCTGAGTCTTGATGACCGATGAGTCTTGTGACCGATGACACCTAAAGCCCTAAATACCAAATTGGAGACAAACATTAGCTGTATATAGCCTACTTACTGTTTTTCGGTTTAGAAACTGTTCTGATCGGTTAAAACCATTCCCTACTGGATACGTGGACGATCAACGGGCAAATGAAGTGCAATATGTTTCAATTTATGAAGTTGGGTTTTGGCAAGGACGATTTGCCCCCGGGGTCCCGCTTTGGCCACTCTGGTTATTCTCCCAAATTTACACTTCACTAAACAGAGATCAAAATAACGTTTCTGGCTCAGTTAGATCCTTTCAGATGCGGGGTATTGCCCAAACTTCCTTAAAGATAATTTCCTACGCCAGTCTGATTGTTTGACATAAGAGTCTATGAGCTTTCAATATCGACAGAGTCTCAAGCTAAGACCTCGTTATCTGTATTAAGTGCGCTTATTTCCATACATCCTTATGTCGAAAGCAGCAAGGTTGCGAGGTTTAAATTTTGCCAGGGTTTTGTTTACAAATGTTCTTATAGACACAAACTTGCCCCTGCAGCGACCAAAGTTACCATGTTTTTTTGCATAACAAACATGGGAATTAGGCGCAACATATGGCAATGAATTAAAAAAATATTGAGGGGTTTTCCCACTAGCTGATAATTAAGTTGTGTTTTCAGGCACGGGATTTTGAGCGGGTTCGACCAAAATCGTTTTCACTTCTTCCGTGTTGAACCCAGCAAGACTTTAAAGCGTTTTCATCTTGCGCATCCCAAGCGTGTTAGACACGGGTTCCTCAAAGTTGTAAAGCGCCAGAATAGTATGGTTGAACGCTGGTTCTGAGAAGACATTCGCCCGTTTCGAACATGGCACTCAAAACGATAATCTGCACAACCCATTTCGAACTACGTGTTGGATGTGGGTGGCCTGAAAACAAGGCTTTAGAAGAAGGTTGATGCCTGAAAGCTGAATGTGAGATTAAACACCTACTTCCAATTGTGAAAAACTTCCTTACCTTTCCCCTTCTTAGTACAATAACAATAATAATATTATATTTCAAAGCTTTTTAAGCCATATACAAAAAATCCTACGCATAACACAAACAGGTACGGTAGCTAAACATACATATAACCAAATGTATTAAGTTTGATTTTACTAGAGACAGTTTAACAGTTAAACTATAACCATAGTACACAAAAATGTAGCCTCTTTAGAAAATTAGCATATTACAGAATAAATAGCAGACATACGTGACGCTAAAACGCGAAACATTAGGGGGAGGACAATGATTTTTCTTGCGAGGACACAAAAAACTATTTCCTAGGCTTAAGTAGGCCCCCTACCCCCCCCCCTCCAAAAAAAAAAATTGCGCCCCTAATAGAAGAAGTTGGTACCAAAATAGATGGACGCTGCTTATCAATAAGCCAACCTAAACATATAAGACAAAGTATTTTTACTTTGAATCTGTAATTTCTTTGAGGAGAAGTAGATGGTTCCAACACAAAGTTAACGTGATAATAGTCATGAAAAAGTGTATTTGACTTAGAATTGGTAACTCTACAATTAATTTAGCATTTAGTTTGAATAGTGTGCTATACTGCGGAGCCAAATGTGTCCCTCTCAGTAATTAACTAAATAAATTAAGTCAATTCTAAAACTACATGGGTTGCCATGACTACGGAAAAATAACTCCCTTGATTTAAAGGGAGGAAACAGGGAGATAAGAACTGAAACGGCGGAAATGAAAGGTAAACATGCTTTCAAAGTTTCTAAAAAAGAAACGATTTTATGCTAAACAGTTCTACTCTACTAATTAAAATTTTAAGAAAATGTTTTGGCCGGTAACGGATATGCAAGGCTATCCTGTCATAGAAAGTCTCCGTAAGTGTAATATCAGTTATATATGGGTTTGCTCAAAAATAGAGCGAGTAGTTTATATTTTCATAGTTTTATAGGAAAGGGGAAATAAAGTTTCTAAACTTTTCACAAGATCTGTTATCTATAAAATTTAAATAGGAGAAAATCCTTAAAATAAAAACAAATTATATACAAATTTCAGTGAGTAGCCATCAAAAAGGTAGCGCTTGAGCTAAATTCACAGTATAATTTTGCTTCAATCGTAGTGGGTTTTCAGCCTCCTATATGACTGTTTCTCTGCAAAATGACCACTAGATTAAGGTCAACCACCACATTCTAACTTATTTCCCAAGAAAGATATTCTGTATACGCCCTTTTCTGGCAGGGGGGGGGGGGAGATTATCAATCCTGACATATTCAGTCGACTAGCAAAAAGTTTCGAATCCATGTCCGTTATTGAGAGGTGGAAACGTTGTTTATATGTTTATGTGTTTTCATACATGAATTTAAGTAGGAAAACAATAAAAATCAAGAAACTTCATAAACGTTGCGTCTCTTGGGACCAAAACAGTTGTTCCTGAGTTTGATCAGAAACCAATAGTCGGACTATTTTTTGTTTTAGTTTGACACTTTTAATATGAGCCAGGAAGTCTCTTCTGAAACACTTTTTTTTTGCTGGCAGTCTACAACAATTCCAATCTCGAGGGGCAATTTTCGCGATTTTGTACATAATACTTTCTTGCTTAGCCAAGACAACGTGGAGGGTACTGATGTAAATAATGCAAGGGAAGCAATCCTACTATATTCATGGCAGTGTTAAGCCACATTTGATTGAATTATTCGGAAAGGCTATTTCAGCTTTACAACCAGCTCAAAGACTCTGCTTCGGCCCAAAAGATTTAGATGTGTATTTGCTTAATAATCTGTACCCAGAATTGAGAGAGAAAATCGAAGGGTGAACTACCAATATAAACTTCAAAGGTGGATCTACGAGGGGGAGGGGGAGCTGCTCCCCAGTCAGGATGCATTTAATTTTCGTTCAGTTTTTCAATTACATTCGGGTAAATTCCGAGCAAAAAAAGAGATAAAAACTAAACTTTAGTTTAGAAAAAAAAAATGATTCGTCAAAGCCCTAGTATACGAGTCTTAAATAATTTCTTAGACCACACTGCTTTTCCATTTACGAAAAATTAAGCAAGAAAAAACAAATTTTAATTTTGATAAAGCAGTTATTCAGTGCTTTATCAAAATTAAAACCCGTTTTTTCTTGCTTAATTTTTCGTTAGTCTATGAGTCTACGAGTCTTTCCAGCAAAAATAAAGTCATTAATATTCTATCCAACCCTTAAGAAAAAGATAAGGATATAAACTTCAAAAGTCCCTACTTGTCCATGCCAAAGTAGTTTTTTTTTATTTTCTTAAAATTACATCTCTCATGGTAATTGCTACTATTATTAACAACTTACTGCAGCACCAAGGTATCTGAGGCCAACACAGCTACGAACGTTCCTCCTTCCTTCCAATCTATTCAAAGCCTTGTTCTTTACATCCTCCCAAGAGGCTCCCATTTCCTCAAATCTTTCTTTACGAGATCCACCCCACCCCATTCGGGGACGACCTGCTTTTCGTTTGGTTCTAGCTGGTTGGCCGACAAGGAAAATCATTGCCAATCTGTCATTCTTCATCTGCAGAACGTGTCCTAGCCATCTCGACCTTTCTCTCATTATAGCCCTAGAAAGTGGGATTGAACCATATTTTTGTAGAGCTTACTGTTTGAGATACGGTCAGTCAGTTGGGTACCCACAACTCTAGGAGAGTTTTACCTCCCCAATTGATTCCGTGTCCTCCCATTGCCTTTTCTATACTCCTTAGAACAAAGTCAATCAAAATGAGTCATATAAGCGGGGATAGAAAGCAAACCTGCTCAACTCCTAATTTCATACGAAACCAGCTACTAACCATATTTCCTACCTTAACCGCAGCAATGTTATTCTTGTACACAACCCTAATCATTTTAATGTATTTATCTGATATACCATACAAGGATAGGACCTTCGCTAAGGCTCCTCTATCAGCTGAATCAAGCGCTTGCTCATAATCTATAAAACTGAGGACTAAAGGGGTTTTAATTATTGGTAATTTATCAATAATATATGATATTTATTATAATACCAACAAACAACATATTAGGCGAAAATTGAAAACATATTTTTGCGTTTGTGCGTAAGTCAATTTTAGTAACACATAATTTTTCAGGTCGTTTTTAGAACTACGAGATTGCTCAAGAACATTTTTGAAAAACTGCATTGGAGGGCCATCTATGTTTGATTACCTGCAAATCCTTGACGAAGCAAGCAAGAGTGCAAATGATATTTGTTATGAAGATTCAAATCAGAATAAAAAATGTAAGTCCTTTCTTAGTGAAATTGGGGCTGGAACAAAGACAAGTAAAAATTTCATTAGTTCTCTTTTGTAATGAAAAAGAGAAAAACAAGGAAGATTAGACCAGAGACATAACAATCATCATAAATCAGGATATTCAGTAGAGTGAAAAACCTGATTTCATATATCTCTTGCAGTTCACCCCCTTTTAGAAACAGATCTTCAGAATTAAGAAAAGTTTAGAGGAGATCTTGATCCCCTCAGTCGTTTCCAGGATATTGCAGACATACCTTTTTTATCAACTGGCAAAAAAATGGTAGTTTTTTGTTTGCCTTGCTACTTAGCTGTGAATAGACAATAGGTCCCATAAGACTTAAAGTTGAGGCAGACCGAATTTTTTGGGTTTCCTTCTCTCACCCCTTTCCCAAATTCAAAATTTTAGGTGCACCTGGTCCCTCTAATACCACTCGAAAGTTTGAACTACATCACTCAAACCGTTCTCAGGCTATTGCAGATATGCTATTTTTTATGGCTTGGATGCGCAGTATCTTTAGATTTATCTCTGTCCCCTCCCTTAAGTCAAACTCAAGGCCCACTTGACTTCCTAACACCCCTGAAGTTTCAAATCGATCTCCCAGGATGTTCTTAAAATATTGCAGATACCCTGTTTTGCTAAACTGGGTATATATGGTGTCTTTTCGATTTATATCACTACTTCACCGTGAACAGATTCTAGACCCAAAGGGGCTTAAAAAGACAAAACCTTCAGTTAGATTTTAGACAATATATGTATAAAATTTCTCCCCCTCCCCAGGTTAAAATCTGAGGTACACAAGGTCAGACACCAAACAAACTCTCTGAAAGTTCCAAATTTGTCTCCCAAGATATTGATGATGTGCTATTTGGATAACTTGACAACATATAATGTCTTTTGATTCTCCTCCTCACTAGTTAACCATGACTTTATTGGAACTCCCATAGCGGCTGAAAGTGCAAAAACGTTGAGGTTGAAAGAAGACAAGGGATATTTAGCCCCTCCTCCCTCAACAAAATCTAAAGTCACCCTGACCCCCCCCCCTTTCCTTTCACAACACTACCTGAAAGTTTCAACTCCATCCCCCAAGCCGTTCCCGAGACATTCCAGATATAGTATTTTGATAGCCTAGATACACATAACCCCTATGACCTAGCACTCCCTCTACCCCAAACGATAAATTAAAGACCACTTGCCACCCGACTCATTAGTCCCTGAAAGTTGATATCGAAAGCCGTTCTCGAGATATTATGGACACGTTATTTCGCCAAGCTGACAACACATAGTTTCCTGGCTACTTGATTTCCTTTCTACCGTGCATTGATTATAAGTTCCATAGGAGCTTATCGTGAAAAACCCTTTCGCGGATTGGACACAAAACTCGTTTAGTCCTTTCCCTCTCCCAGCAATGAATTTAACGTCCCCTGCCCCCTTCTCCTTCCTTTCCTTAACAGTGAATGGTAAGAACGGTGACTTGTACTAAAAATTATGCACTGGGGGAATGAGCTCTGGGAGCACAAAATATAGAAATATTATTTCAACTGTTCAAAAGCCAAATTAATCAAGTCAATAAGACGTATTATTTTTTTTTTGGAAACGCTGCAGCTTCAATGTATCTGTCACTTGGTGGGGAGATCTTCGGTATTTTTTTTTTCGTCCTTTAAATGTTTTTCTTTATGTTTGAGTTTGGCGAAAGTACATGTGCATTTTAGTTTAGAGTTTCTAAATGTAGGTAGAATAGTTAAGATCATTTAGAATTCAGTGGTCAATCCTATTCTTAAGGAGGGGGGTTGGTTTTCCTATTATTTTGCGAACTTCCTTATGAGTCTAAACATTTAGGTCATTCTTGAATAGCTTGGGAAACTAGATTTTGCCTGGGGAAACTCAAAGAATTGGAGTCAAAAACGTCAAAAACAATTTGCTTTAAATTTTAAAATGTTTTTTTGTTCATTTTGATGGTAATGCGGGGCCCTATCAAATGCGAAACCCGATTGGGCCTAATCATCCTTTTTACAACCCTGCATATTTATCTAAGTTATTTAATTTTTTAATGAAATGTAATATCTAAATTTAATTTTTAGCATACTTGGAACATGCGGTTTGCTTACGAAGTATAGTGTCAGACAACCTTAAATGTGCCAAGAATTTCAACGAGCTTGTGACAGCTGTTATGCTCTTCGATCCAAAAAATTCCGAGGTCTGCTGGTAAGCTATTTTCTGTTTGGTGATTCTACTGGGTTTTCGGATTCCTACTTTAGAGAATCATCATTGGACAAGATTGGGCTGAGTAAAAAGTGAAAATAATATCAGATACAGATAAGAAAGGTGAAGTCTTTCTACTTTTAATTGCATTTTTCACACTGAGTACCTAAATTTAAGATGCATCATGAAGCCAAATCGATTAAATGACTTTTTTGCGACTAAGTACCTTATTGACCTAAACTGACCAAATATATTTGGGCCTTTCGATAGTTCTCGGCAAGATAGATATCAAAATGTTTATTCGACGCCTTGACGGGTTAAGGAAATACCAATCAGCGAAAACAGAGTACGAGAGGGAGAGGGTTCGATGTCTTCCAATCCCTTTTACCGACTTAAAACAGTACAGGAATTTTAGATTTCAAATCAAATGAGCCTCCTCCCAAGTTTTTGATACCGTACTATCCCAAGTTTTTATAATTCAAAGAAAAAAAACAGGAGATACATTTTTATTATCTTAGTAAATGCCACAGTGGTGATTCTCTTTGGATCTTGCACCCTGGCTAAATATACAAGACGCTTAGAAGCCAAACCCATCAAAACCATTCCTTTTTTTGCAGCAAACTGCTTGTTTGACTTAAAACTAGTACTCTCATAAGAATGGTTCGGATTAAAACCAGCCCCTCAAAACAGACTGGCCGCTAAATTCTCAATAAGCTTCATTATCTTCTCCCGATTTGAAGACTCCAAACTAAAGCGGACTTTAAATAGAATACACTTTCGCCAAGTTCACACACATAACCAGACGCACTAAAAAAAGGAAAACAAATTCCAAATTTTTCACCACCAGATGACAGGCACATTGAAACTGCAACCTTAAAAAATTTGTAAAATTTAGTGGACTTGATTAATTTAGATTTTTAGAAGTTGAACTAACAATTTGATATTTTGCAGCTCACACAAGTCATTTCGCCAGTGCATGATCTTTCATACAAAAAACCAATGCGAAAGAATAAATCCTGGTGCATCTTTGGTTGTTCAAGGGATAATAGACTCTGCGCTCAATTTCATTGCCAAGCAGTGCAAAAGGTAAGATTGCAATCCGGTTGACAAAATCAAGTATTTTCATTTAGATTGCCTTTATTTACTCTATATCACCATTGCTGTTCCTAACATGCACGGTTGTGGAAAGGAAGGGGAACAGTAGGGCATGTCAAATTCATTTCTGGGAGAGGGGAGGACTAAACAAGTTTTGTCTATGAAATATGATTAAAAAGACAATGAAATTTTACGGCCCCTGTGTCGGCAAGATTTACAATAAAAGCAGTTAGCATTACAGGGAAATTCCAAAGCTGCCAAATTTCTCAAATGCTATTTCTTTGATTTTGGCGTTTTCCTAGCAGGCATACTTGAACATTTTTTGAAACTGCCCTTTCCTGAACTTAAAAAAAAATCTGCTTTGGTTAATCAAAAAAACAAAATTCACACTTTCTAATGATGTAAGTTTCATTAAAACTGAATATCTCTATCTCTGGCACAAAATGAGAAAAGTTAAATAGTTTTCCTAATATTTCTGGGAAAGTGGGTGTCGACCTTAAGTTTTCTGTCGTTTATTCAGATCTCTAATTCAAGCTCTACAAGTCACGGCAAGACAGCCCAGTCAATTCTAAATAATTTGCTCCCATAAACTAAAAAAGTTTATAATGGACAAAATAGGGTGTTCCTTTAAGGTATCGAAGCCCTTTAAAAGCATATCACAAGAGATCAACGGGGGGCTTCGCGAGGACGCTGAAAAAACACAACAAATAGATACCAATTTTTTTTTAAATTCACATCTAGATTTCCTTTTCAACAGGAACAAAAAGATAAGAAAGTGGAAATCCCATTTAAGTAACAGAATAACTGTAGATTTTAAAACACATCTGTACAAATCGTTATAGCTAGAAAAGTCAATAACAGAATGAAATAGTCCCTAGGCTTAAGATAGCACATTGTCAATATGGGAAACTTCTTGGGAGGGCTTAAAAAGGGAGTTTAATCGATTGTGATGGAGGAGGAGCGTGCGTGGCTGTGTTGGCCTCAGGTGGCATAGTGCTGCAGTGACTTGTTAGTAGTAGTAGTAGTGTATGACCAGGCTCGAATTACAATGTAGGCTGCAGCCTATAGTCCCTATTTTTGTTCTGAAGTCTTTTGTCATTGCTGTTTTATACAGCTGGGAAAATTGTATTCAGTTGAACGAATTTTATTCCAAAAACAAAACAAGAATAAGATGTTTCGGAAAAGAAATAATTTATCAATATCATTGTTACTAGTGTCTAGTTCATTTCACTGAAATAAAGTGGATTTCTAGGATGCCATAATTATTATGGCGTTTAGTGGACATTGTTTGGTGAAGCCAAGTTCATCAAAGACTTAAAATGATCATCCAGATGCTTGATCGACAAAACAGAAATTCAAAAGAAGCAGCCCTTTGATATTTGGGCGCATTTAAAAATCACCAGAAGTTGAACACCGATAATTCTATAATGTGCATTTACATGGATTATAGCTCGAATTGGTATTAAAAACATGGACTTTTAGGAAAGATTACACTGTATTTTGAATCATCTATGATAAAACGACAGATGGAAGATGGTTCTACAATGTTCAAAGTGTGTGTTTATATCCAAACCTAGAATGTCCTACCAAGCCCCAAATAATTAATAAAAGTAAAACAATCCTATATGCTTAAAATAAAAACAAGCAATCAGATGTAGCAAAACTTTCAAACTGCTGATTTGGACGACTTCAAAATAATTTTCTTTGTTGTTGTTGTCAACAAGAGAAAAACGTTGGGAGCTTAAAGCGTTTTTTTCCTTTGGTATTTTAAATTACTAGTTTAACTTGAAACAAAGGCACTGTTCACAACCTTGCAGAATAACATTAACTGAGAATTAATCAATGCCAACTAATTTAAAAGAAAGAAGTTATGTATAGTCTTCCCTAGAGTCCTTTGGAACACTATCCTAGTTAGTATTTTCTTTATCATCTTTCTCAATAAATATATATATATATATATATATATATATATATATATATATATATATATATATATATATAATATATATATATATATATATATATATATATATATATATATATATATATATAACATATATATATATAACATATATATATATATATATATATATATAAATACAAATCTGAAAATTTTCCGTGTTTTTCCAGATACTACACAAAAGTTTCCTTTTTCTCTTTCTCTCTGCATTTCCGCTGCTTTCCTCTTTCCCAACTTATTTAATTCCGTTCTGACCTTCAATTAATTCTTCTTTCTCATTATTTCTCTTCATAATATACTCTTTCTTCCTTAATAATCTAAACCATGCTTGTTTTTTTATCATTTTGGTCAGTTAAGCTACTACTTTTAACACACAAAACACCCCTTTTAGGATTCTTCCTTCTTTCTAACCTATACTACTTTTTAATTTCAGTTTACCAAACGACTGCTTCTTTCCCAAAGAAAAGGAGACAAATATACACTTTGAAAACAGGAAAACAGTTATTGAAAATAGAAGACAGACAACAGCGAAGCCATGGCTACTTGAACAGCCAAGACAGCAAGAATTACATTCTGCTGCAACAAACTTCATTCTTGAAAGAAGTACATTGCTATCATTGATGTTTATGGTTTATGTGCTTTTCTTCAACTAATTAACCACACAGATCCTAAATCAAATACAACTTTGAAATGTATTTATGTTAACTTTAGGATAGCTTTTCTGCACTTTAGCTTTAAAAAGGCTGGTATTCCTTCCATCCCTTGAATTGTACAGAAACTGTATATATGTACTTTTAAGAAGCCAAGTTAATGAACTCCACAGGCGCACAATGAAGAAAATTCAAAAAGAATATATACAGCCAGTTTCCCCTTGACATACTAGATATATGGTGAGAAACGCGTCTAGGAATTTTAGGTGCTTGCTTGTGGTTGATTATAGAGAAGACATGGTTTTTGTCAATCCAGGATGGGCCAACATTGAAATGTGTCTATGGTTTCATGCTGTAGCTGCAAGCAATCTTAGTAAAAATTCCAAATTTCATTTCCTGAAAATAGTCATCTAAAAAATTAGATTTTTTTTATTTTTGATCATTAAAAAGTATTGTATCATGGTGAATGCACTAGCATTGACTTGTAAACATAGGTGCCTCCCATTTAGATTTCTTTGTTGTTCACAGTGAAAATGTTATCAACGTTTGGCCATTTCAAAGTTAATCTGCCATGTTAATGCACTTTAAAAATTTTAGTTTTGACTATCCTTTGTCTGAAAAGTCCAGAATCCTTGAAATATGCATGTCCTGCTTAAGATTATTAGAAATTTTTTACATCAAGAAGTTTAATATGTTTCATTAGCATTTTGAGTGAGATAGGGTCTAAGAAAACAGGAGTGGAGTTCAAGAATTTTGAGAAGTTTATTGTCATTATATTGGACTTGGTGGAATTTACTTCCATATGTAAATTCTTAGCTTCATCCAAAACGGGTAGGATTTTGAGGGGGTCACTTTTGATGTTTCTATGACATACTTCAAGAATCAGCAGGTTGTCTACATATTAACACCTTTGAGAGAATCTCTTACTAATTTCATTAATCAATACTAGATAAAAGAGTGGTCCTAACAAGGTTTCTTGAGGAATTCCACAAAAAGTGGGGAGGGGTTCAGAGACAATATTTTTGTATCTTACAACTTATTCCAAGTCATGACTAAGCAGAGTTATCCTGTTTTGAAGGAAAACTTGATGCATTTAGAGGGGTTCAGAGAGAATATTTTTGTATCTTATAACTTGGGATCTATTTGAAAGAAAACATATACAAAATTTATTAGAGAGGGTCTACTTCAAAGTTATTCAGTGATAAATGAATCAGGTTGTTGTATTCAACCAAGTCAAATGCTTAAAAATATGAACATTGTATGAAGCCAAGTGGCAGTTCCTCAGATGATGGAAAAATATAGCATCAAATCAGTAAAACTACATTTAAAAAAAAAAAAATTAATGTTTTTTCATGTGAAATATTATTAGAAGTAATAATCATCAGAATTTCATGTTGTTGAGAAAGTACCAATGAATTTGACAACTAGGTTTTTGTCAGAGGGCGCTTGAACTTCAACACCAATTGTTCCTCATCTGTTTTACATGTCCAGTGAAGTTTCAACAGTGACTTATATTTTGACAGGGCCTGTTGCTGTCTGTTAAAAAATTCAACAAGGTTACTACACGATATTCTCAAAAGAAATAAATCTCACGATAGAAGCTAATATCTATATTTGAATTTGGCTGAAGGAACATTTCTAGTCAGCCTGGTATTCCACTACATTAGACAAGAATTTTTGACACTTGGAACATAGTTTTGTCAGTATAATATTTGCTGTCATTTTAAATTAATTCTATCAAGACAAAGCCAATGTGGCTACATTTTAGAGAAGATCAGATGTGTCTTGATGCATTGGTGCTGATCCCAACATTTTTTTTTTTTTCAAAAAAATAACTAAGTAATGTCAGTAAGAACATTACATAGCTAAAAAAAACTGTCAGGAGCTCTTTTTGTATTGAAAACAGGAAACTAATTGAACTTAATATTCTTTTCTTATCTTGGTGTATCAGATATAGTATCCATGTTTCACAGTGTCAAAATATAATGATGGCTTCAAGAGATGGTGTTCCAAGTCATGACTAAGCAGAGTTATCCTGTTTTGAAGGAAAACTTTGCAAGTGGTTCCAAAATTGCACTGTCAAATCATTGGTACCTTTACCTAGTCAAAGTTGTGTTCTGCATATAACTTTTGCTTATAGGCTAAACAAACTATCTAGTTTTTATAGTGTCTCCGTTTTATATAGATTATTTTTTTTAAGAATCCAGTTTCATTTGTAGTTGGAAAGAGCATAGAATAAGGAATTGAGTAGTATGCTTACCTTGTTATTTAGCCATTTATAAATCTTGCACAAACTGACCAATATGCTAAAACAACTTGGAACAGTTGTTTCGGATACAAAGCCTAGACATGCAAGTTTCAAGTATAACTACAACAATAACAAAACGGAGCAATATCAATTTAAACTAATTTAATATAGACTAACTCTAATATGTCATAGAACTAAAATAATCTACTTTATTCAGAAAGGGTCTCTGGGGTATTAAGCCTTGGCCAGATCATTACACAAAAGGGTTATACCCAATAAGTTGTATATTCTAGCCACCTAAGAATAGGGTATTTGCCAATTTATCTAACTAAAGAGAAGGAAACATGTTAAAAACAATTCTTACTTAAAAATATGCAGAATAATCATAGTTAACCCATTTTGCATGCAGAAAAACTTTATCTTCACTTATTTCAGTATTTTTCCACCTTTTCTATGAAATTCATCAGTTTTTTTGCAATAACCTTTGTTAATTTTGAAAAGTCTGCAAAATGCAGCACTATCAAACAGAAGATTCTGGCCTTTTTACAACAAAGCACTATCTATATATACATATATATATATATATATATATATATATATATATATATATATATATATATATATATATATATATAATATATATATATATATATATATATATATATATATATATTATATATATATATATATATATGTATATATATTTTTATAGAATTGTCTTTAGTCAATAGACTCTTTTCATGAATTTTGTACAGAATGCTCTGTTTCAGGGATGATTCAAAACTGGAAAAAAAACTCTTAAATAATATGATAAATATATTAGAATAATTGGAAAAACACTGAAATAAGTTTAGATAAAGGTTAGCTGTATGCAAAATGTGTTAACTATAATTATTTTATATATTATGAAGTAAGAACCTTTTTTCTTAACCTGTTTCCTTATGTAATTACTAGATTGTCTAATTGTTATCTTAAATTACCTTAAATCGCATGTCCAGCAAGATAAGGTGGTGTTGAGCCTCCTGTAGAAATCTTGCTGTTGGTGTTTCAAGGTTATGATTTGACATCCCAGTTCAGCCTCCATTCAGCGTTGGCCCAGTCTTGATCAACTCCTTTTTTGAAGGCATCTAGAGTTTTACATTGGATGGTGGCTTTGGATAGGCTGTTCCAGAATGGGACAGAACGGACTGAGAAGAACTGTAGGCACTCTTGCTTGATCAAACGGGGGGGCCTGCAGCTTCTTGGTGTGTCCTCTTGTGGTAGTTGAGAAGGACATGGAAAAGACATGACTTAATAGGTCATTTTTTAGCAACTTATGAGTAGCTATTACATCTCCTCTTTTCCTACAGTATACTAAGGTAGGGAGTTTGAGTAAGGTGAGACGTTCCTTGTAAGATTTGTCTTGGAATGCAGAGATAAGCTTAGTTGCTCTTCTTTGGACACTCTCAAGTACTTTCACATCCATCTTATAGTACTGAGAGGCTAAGGTCATGCCAAATTCCAGGTGAGGATGGACCATGACTTTGTATAGTTTTGTAATCACTCCCAACTTCCTGGTGGTAAATTTTTGCTTTATGAGGCCAAGGGCTTGGTTTGCTTTTGCAACTTGAGCTTGTGTGTGGCAGTGAAACTTCAGCTCACTTGCAACAATAACCCCCAGGTCCTTCTCCTCACTGACTGCCTCAAGCTGGGCGTCTCCTATGTGATATGCAAGTTTTGGATTATTGTTTCCAAGATGTAGAACTTTAAATTTTAAGGCATTGAACTGTAGACACCAATCCGATGACCATCTAGATAGTCTGTCCAGATCTTCTTGCATAGTTGACAGATTTAGGTCATTCTGGGCCAGTCCTAGGAGCTTGCAGTCATCAGCATATAGCATCAAAGGATTCTTCAGGTTCGTTGTGCAGTCATTGATGTACATGCTGAATAATGTGGGCCCAAGATGGTGCCCTGTGGCACTCCACTTGCAGTTTAGAATAGAGAGCATTGCCATTGCAGTTGTACACCAACACCCCCTGAGTCCTGCCAGTTAGAAAGGCTTCTATCCAAGCTACTATATCTTCTTGCACTCCATATGCCATTAATTTCAAAATTAGTAGTTGGTGTTGAACTTTGTCAAAGGCTTTGGCTTGGTCAAGCAATATGACATCCACCAGCTGACCAGTATCCAAGAGTCTAGTCACAAAATCATATGACTCAATTATATTAGAATCAATTGAGTGGCTTTTTCAAAAACCATGTTGGCTTTTGCTAAGCAATTGGTTTTTCTTGAGGTAGGAGACCAGTGCATTGATTATGATGCCCTCAAGTACTTTACATACACCTGATGTGAGACTCATAGGCTGATAGTTTCTCTTTTTATTTTGTTATGGTTTCTCTTTTTTGGATAGTAACAATTTCAAAATACCAATCAAGGAGAAACTCAGGGGAGGCATTAGAGCCTGTCTCCCCCCTAATTAAGAAAAACTCCATTGGAATCCTGTGTAGCCTACATATCTAGTATTATGAACATCAAAATATGGTAAAATTCTAGTTTAGCTAATTCTTGCCATCTTGGAAAGGGGTTAGGTTAGGAAAATGAAACTTTCAGGGATGAGTCTACAGACTAAAGTATGTCCTGATAAGGTATTTTGAAGTACCTACTTCCACTCCTTCCCCCTCTAGAGGGCAGTGACCTTTAAAAATCCTTGTGTTATAAAAGTGAAACCTTGCAAAATAGGTCTTCTGCTTAAATAATGTACAACAAAACTGTTTTCAGCTTTACAGCTTTGCTCAATCATAATTTATGAGGTTTCATAGGATCTGCAAATGCATCTTCTAAATTTAGAACAGAAACCATTGATATGGCTTAAAATTCTACTCAAATCACAGGAATTGTATTTTCATTGTCTTTTATTGTACTTTATAGGAATTGTGTTGTATTTTTCAAGTAAAACCAGAGAAAAATAAAGTGATAAATGAAAATTAAGGTAAAATGTGGTTTTGGCTATTTTCAATAGGTCAAGAACCTGTTGAGTAGACACATTTCTAAGACTTAGAAATCAGAAGAGGGTTATCATAGAAGCTTGGCAATACCAATTTATTACTCTTGAAAATCTTATTTATAAACTAGTGATATGTCTTTAACCACTTTACAATAACTTATCTAGTGTTGATAACTTCTTTGTGTGGTTATAAGAATGAAATACTTTTGGGGCCCCTTTAAGGGCTCAAGAAGCAACTAGCCCCAGAAGCGATTATTGAATTACAACAGGGCATAAAAAAACATCAAATGATGTTTTCACTTTCATATTAGCTAAATTATAGTACCACCTGGCATATATTTGCACATTAAGGGGGGGGGGGTAAAGTTTATTTCTGATGCAAATGAGAGGTAAGTTTAAACTTTACCCCCACCCCCCTAATGTGCAAATATATACCCTGAATCGGTATATATTGGGGTGAGGGTAAAATTCATTTGTGATAAAAAGGATTATTATATTTGTAAAGATTCATAAAAAAGGCATTGAGTGGTATGTTCACTTTATTTGTAAGTCAATAATGAACTGCAAAAAATTTACCCACTTTTCCTGCAAATGAATTTTACTTCCACCCCTGTATATACAGATTCAGGGTACATATTTGAAAATTTGGGGGGGGGGAGTAAAGTTTAAACTTACCTCTCATTTGCATCACTGAAACAAATGTTATAACCCATTTTTATATCCAAAATAAAGAATGATATTATTTCCAAGGGTCCTAAGAGGGCTCAAAATTGAATTTGCAAGAAAAGCGATTATTATATTCAGAAAGAGTATAAGAAATAGCATCTAATGATATGTTCACTTTATTTGTAAGTCAATAATAGGCCTATGAACAGCAAAATATTTACCAAAAACTCAAAATTTATTGTTTTACCTTTTTCTTTTGATAGCTGTAGCCTAGTAAATCTGATGCTTAATAACTATCTCTGCTGCAGAGAAAAGTTTCTCTAGAGTACAATTTCCTATAATAAACTTGTGATTTGTTTGTGAAAGTTTGAGTGAAAGTTCTGATTCATCAGCGTCCAGGTAAATTTGAATACAAGTCAACAGTATGCCATCTATTATTTCAGACTCATAGAGAGTCTGAAATAATTGTGTATGTATGAAGGAAAATAAGAGCGCGTCTACAAGCTCCAGGTTCTTGTGTCCTGGATTAGGTGTTGGATTTTTTATTGGACGTGATAAATTGATTCATTGGATACACTCGTGGATCTAGTTAACAAGGAACTTAGCAAAAACTATGATTTGGAGCTGCCTTTTTGGAAGGAAAAAATTGTTCAATGAACTTGTGACTTAATGTTTGCTTATGTGTTAAAATACTACCAGTGAAAAGTATCTGATAATCCTCATTCATATCGTATGTCAGACCATAATTGCTGCTGGAAAAACATCTATAGAAAAATGCCAAGCAGCAATCGTAGGAATATATTACTGTTTTGCTGCAACATTTATGATTTCTTTGGTACTTATTTGAACTAATGTATTTGTCTGAACGTGCTTATCGAAATATGTTTGTGTGGTACAATAGAGATTAAGAGGGTACACTTATCCTCTGGCTCAGCATTTCTTAGGGCATTATCTATGCAGTTTTTTAATCTTTGGGGCGTTTGTTAGAGGGATGCATAAGCGGACACTGCCCCCCAGGTACTAAAAAAAATACCTACGCCTCTAGGTTTAGGTACGTACCTCAGAGCCAAGAACACATCTTTAAATACTCAATCAATATCAAAGAATTTTGATAAAAAACCTTAGTTTAAATAGCCAGAATAACCACTGTAAAGTTGAATCCTGGCTAAGCAATAGCTCACTGACACAAGTTATTATTAATGTACAAGGATTTGCTGTTCTCAAGATTCGATTTTTCCAAACTTAAATCAGTGGTTTACTTTTATTTACAGACCAAATGACCTAAAGGTAGCTATGCTTCAGAATACAAATATATGCAATATAAAACTTAATAAATGGAACATATTTCAGTTCTTTAAATTTGTATGATTTTGTTTGCTGTTGATGATTGTTGATAGTCAAACCTAATTGTTTAATTAGAAAATTTCACTTTTCTGTTTCACTCTAACAAACTTCGATAGCACTCAATTATTATTTTCGTATGACGAAGAGGCAGTCCCTTGTAAGTACTTTGCCAAATTAACCCACTAGAATAATTTTTTTTCGACCTTTTTTATATCTAAAGTTATGCTGTTCTTGAAACTAATACGAACCTTAAATTTTAGGTCCAAAAAACAAATCTATTGAAATATTAGCGTTTTAAACGAAGCCTTGAACTCCTCCCAGTGGTGAGTTGCCCCACATTTCTCACTTATTAGGCTCAACAAAATTAAAATCCTTAATTTTAAATAGTTTACTCTCTTCAAAGGCAATTTAAAACAGAAAATCAAATAAGGTAAAAATCGAGATTAAAACCTAAAACGACCCTTCCACATTGAATCAGGATTTAGCCCGACAGTTCGGACTTAATTTTTTTTGCACTGAATCAGTCTGTGGCTTCAACTTATTTATGTGACAAGTTGTCGTGGGCCGGCCTTTTACTCTCCAATCAAAGAGATTAAAGATCCCAAGCATAACTCAAGTTTGGAAGAGAGAGAGAGGGTGGGTGGGGGGGGGGGAGGTTGTATGGTTCACTGACTTAACCATTATCCCCAATTTTTACGGATTTAGATTCCTAACTTGATTTCGATTTTAATAAGATGCAGCATCACGAACCTTTCTGCTAAACAGCTGGCGATGGTGAGGTTTGTCTGGAGGCATCAAGGGTCTAATTGTCAACTGCAACCACAAGAGTTAAGCTGCTTGCCCGATTCTACATCTGAAGAGGTTTAGCGTGCCAACTTTATCTACTTGAAAATACTTGGTAAAATGGGCCATTTACACAATTTAGGGTTCTCTGGAATGCTGGAATAAGGTCATCAGATATACCCCTCCCCCTGCTCAATGAAAAATTTTATATAAACAATGCGGTACATACGTAAATACATTATCTTCTTACAAAAATAGTAAAGTAACACATAAAATTGCATTGAAAGTGAGGCAAAACAAACCATAGAGAATATGATTCAGAACACAAGTACAGCATGCAATTTATTGATAGCTAAGCCTAAGTATGCTTACAATGAACCTGACGTACCCTATGATTATGATAGAGTTCACATTCATCATCATCAGTTTGCTAATATTGTCCTAGCCCCCGATTGGTCAACTAATTAACGGTTTTAAACAAGATACACTAGGAAAATCAAGTGATAACCAAGTGGTTTTTAGAATTATTTTTTCATTTACTTTCAGTAAATGAAATTTCCTTTACTTTCAGTCAGTTTATGTTAGACCAATAAGCTTCATAATACTAATCATAGATTACAAAAGCTATAGTTTATCCGGAATTCAAGTCTCTACAACAAGTTACATGACTTATAGCAAGGAAAATGAGGAAAATTATGTTTACTCCTTAAAAAAATTAAAGTACGTCTTGGAAGACTTCTGTTAGTGAAGTTACAGACGTCGGACGAGGGGGAGCAGCGTCTAGGTCCCATCAAAAATAAGTAAGATTTTCGTTAGGAGAAAGAAATATTTTAATTGCCAATTGAAAACTTATAGTCAGAAAAAGACGTGACCACATATTTTATACAAGAGGCAAGAAAAACAATTCAAAAAGAGTTCATAATGGACAAGTAAAAACGTATTGTAAAATGCTAAATTTGCCAATCTATCC
Source organism: Artemia sinica (assembly GCA_027921565.1). NCBI lineage: Eukaryota > Metazoa > Arthropoda > Branchiopoda > Anostraca > Artemiidae > Artemia > Artemia sinica. Next base: position 21,959,759 of record CM051266.1, on the reverse strand, counting down.
TCATTCATCCGTTTTTCGGTCGGGCCAGTGCCATCATTAGGCAATTTGACCAATCAATGAATAAGTAATTATAAATATGTAACACTGACCTGACTTACTATCATTATTGGTCAATGTAATAATTTCAGGACAATAATAGGATAGTTAATAGAAGCCTTTTTAATATTGGAAATGTCCATTTTCCACAATAAACAAGGAAATCAAAGTTAAAACTTATGACAACACCAAAAAATGTGGTTGCTTCTATTGACCAATATGATGTTGATTAAATCAAAGGAGACTGCAAATAGCCAGAACAAAGAGGAAAATAATCGTTTTGCAGAAGAAAAAGAGAAAGGATTTTCTGTCCAATTGGCAGGTAAGTAAGATCTGGAATTCATCTGGTCAAATCTTCTTACTAGGAAGATAAACACTTCAAGTGTGTATTTAAAAAGTGCAGTTGCTCCCTTGGGTCATTGTTTTCAAAATTAAACATAAGTAGACGAATGTGCATTCCTTAAACGGCCATTCGTTTTCCCTTTGAAGGACTTTTGTTATGTGAAGGTTGTTTTTTTTGCAGCAAAAAACTTTCTTCGAAAAAGATTGAATACTTTTCCTATATCGTGTTTATTCCAGTGTATGGCTATTTTTCATGAATATTTTGATAGCACTAAAGCTATAGAATATTAGTATTGATGTTTGGTTAGAAATTTCACCTTTGATTGTTTTTCAAAAAATTATAGCTGTATAACCGATTTTAAAATATATGGGGCCAAAATCAGTGAAAACCTGGCATTGTCATAGCAGTTCATATAGCATACCAATGGAACACTGGGAGAAGCAGTGACGTTGGTGGAATTGGAAATGAATCCTACAAACAATAAAAGATTAAATATTAGCCAAACAATAAATATATTTTCAAATAAAAATAAAAGACTCCATTGGCCGTACTTGTTGCACTTTAGTTGATTTTCAAAAAATTGCAAGCAAGATTTTACCGTTCAGAGTAGAGGGTTCAGAGGGGACAGTATCTGTCCATGGTAATTCCCTTCACTTAAGCCCTAGAAACCTAATTTCAGCTCATTTTGCGTTGGAATGTCGGTCTTTAATTTTAGAGAAATAAAAACTGTTGCTTCTTTTATCTAATTGAAAATAAGACAACCCAGAATTCATTTGAGAAAAAAGACATTTGACAGCAATCAAGAGACGAGCACTCAACAGCAACCAACAATCATTGGAAGTCTATGACCTCCGAGACAGGGATTCTAATCCTAATGTAGTCAATCATTTCGTTTGGGGCGACGGTCAGTGGTGTGACTGCAAGCCCAGCCACCATGACTCTGGAGAGCTTATGGTTAAGAAAACTCTCGCGTAGCATCTGAATTTTAAATGCAAGGTGATTCGGTAAAACGCCTGGTTTTGCTGCACGCACAAATAAGCTGCAGATGGTCACAGAAATTAAAAAGTGCCAGTTTTCTTCCCACAAAATATAAAGTAAGTGTTGGAACTCGTTTTAGAACCAGCTCACTCGAATTAATTTTTTGTTAAAATTCTAGCATATTTTTGACATAGTATTCAATGATCCCACATGTCTATAAACAGAAGAACTTCGTCTGGATGATCTGGATGGTTGTCTGGCAGATATCTCGCTAGCTCATTTTAATTAAAGCGCTGAGAAAATTTTCCAGGGAAGGGGAAAGGTTGCACATTAATTTTTTTTTTCAGGGGCCATGTTTGAAAAACTGATTTTTTTTGTTGTTGCCAATTGCCGGTTTCCCCGAATACAAAAAAAAAACAAAAAAACTAATTTTCACTTTTTCTTTGCTTTGGTCATTCAGGAGGAGAAGGGAGCAAAAATGACCTCCGCTCCACACCCGTCATTCTCCTTTTATGACCTTAATATTGAAGAATTTCAAGGGAAATTACTTGAATAAATCATAAAAAGAAATGCAACAAATTAAAATTTAGGATATTCGAAACGAGTGATGAGTATTTCCAAGAAGCTTAGGACTTAAATAAAACAGAGAACGATAAGCTAAATTTTCAGAATAACTTTTAGCGCAAAACTCAGTGATGAGGTAACAAACACTATTGATTTTGATCGAAAAACTTTTCAGCACGTGTATAAGAAAAGAGCAGCTTAGGCAGCTGAAGTATGTGCTGAAGATCCAAAAAATCATGTTCTTTAAGAAGTATTGTAGTCGATACCGGGGTAACACAGTCGATACATCGATTAGTGTTAGACAAAAGTGATCAAAAATATCTGCGAATTTGCTAGGAAGTGGCGGTAAGTAGGAGAAGATGGAGAGAGTTCAGCAAAGTTCAAAGTTCAAAGCTCGTAGTTGTTGGTCAAAGTTCAGCAAGTGCCTAAATACTAATACTACGACAGGTTTGTAGAAGTAGCACAAATAGATTGAGATACATGTGTGAATTTTTGAAGACCCATGAAATAATAATTTGAAAAAAAAAACTACTGTAAATATTACCACAGAAAATAACCACCAGGTCTTTAGTACCTATCCGTTAGCCGTGTTAAACTCAGAATATGATTTATATTAGAAAACATTGATATAACTGACATATCAAGCTTTTACGAGCTCCTACAACGAAAGACATTAAGTTTCATAGAAACTGACATTCACCAACACTAACTCGGTACTGAACCATTTCGGTGATGCCATGATAGTGGACAAACGCAGCAGCAACAACAAAACAGTGAAAAATTTGATGGCTCTGGAACTGCAAGATAAAAAGAACAATCACATAAGTCAGTCGAGATATCTGGTGGAAACTTGTTAGAATTTTGGAAAGCATTAAATTAATGACAAGATATTTTACGGATGACAGTAAAAAAAAATGTCAGTTTCTACTGTCAAAAATGCAAAAATATGTCATTACACAGCTATCAAAGAACGATGTGGGCACAATGTATTATTTATTTTTTCTTCTTCTTTCTCCATACCCGGGCACTTCGTAACGAAAAAGTTGTCGTAGAAACTTAGAAAAGGGCTCATTCGATTGGAAATTGGAGTGGCTATTGCCCTTTTTAATAGTCGAAAGTGATTGGAGGGCAACTAGCCCCCCCCCACGCTCATCATTCCCTCAAACACATCCAATCAAAATTTTGAGACAGCCATTTTGTTCAGCATAGTTGATTTCCAGATGGAAAATATGTTTTTGTGGAGGACACTCCCCATAACCCTCGGGGCAAGGGTTTTAAGTTATGCCATGCGGGCATATAAGGTTTTTAAAGAAGGCGTTGTCGTAGAAACTTCAAAAAAGGCCCATTCGATTGGAAATTTAAAGGGCTAGTGCCCTTTTTCATAGTCAAAAGTGATTAGAGGGCAACCAGCCCCCCCCCCCCCCCACACCCATCATTCGCCCAAACACATCCAATCAAAATTTTGAGATAGCCATTTTGTTCAGCGTAGTTGATTTCCGCATAGAAAATATGTTTTTGAGGAGGACACTCCCCCACAACCCTCGGGACAAGGGTTTTAAGCTATACCCTGAGGGCATATAAGAACGATGTTGGCACAATGTATCATTTATTTTTTTTCCTTTAGAGCAGGGCACTTTGTATCGAAGAAGTTGTCGTAGAAACTTCGAAAAGGGCTCATTCAATTGGAAATTGGAGTGGCTTGTGCCCTTTTTAATAGTCGAAAGTGATTGGAAGGCAACTAACACCCCTTCCACGCCCACCATTTCCCAAAACACATCCAATCAAAATTTTGAGATAGCCATTTTGTTCAGCGTAGTTGATTTCCAAAGAGAAATTATGTTTTTAAGGAGGACACTCCCCACAGCCTTCAGGGCAAGGGTTGTAAGTTATGCCCTGGGAGCATATAAGGTTTTTATAGAAGGTGTAGTCGTAGAAACTTAAAAGGCTCATTTAATTGGAAATTCAAAGGGATAGTGCCCTTTTTAATAGTCGAAAGTGATTGGAGGTCAACTAGCCCCCCCCCCCCCCCACGCCCATCATTCCCACAAACACATCCAATCAAAATTCTGAGATAACCATTTTGTTCAGCGTAGATGATTTCCTAATAGACATTATTTTTTTGAGGAGGACACTCCCCCACAGCCTTCAGGACAAGGGTTGTAAGTTATGCCCTGGGTGCATATAAGGTTTTTATAGAAGGCGTTGTCGTAGAAACTTCAAAAAAGGCTCATTCAATTGGAAATACGAAGGGCTAGTGCCCTTTTTAATAGTCGAAAGTGATTGGAGGGCAATTAACCCACCTCTCACGCCCACCTTTTCCTCAAACACATCCAATCAAAACTTTGAGATAGCCATTTTATTCAACGTAGTTTTAAGTTCTGTAAATTAGGTCTTTGAGGATGACAACTCCGTCACAGCTCTCAGGGCAAGGGTCGTAAGTAAAGCCCTGGGGGCATATAAAGTTTTAATAGAACGCGTTGTCGTAGAAACTTCAAAAAGGGCTCATTCGATTAGAAATTGAAATGGCTAGTGCCCTTTTTAATAGTCGAAAGTAATTGGAAGGCAACTAACACCCCTTCCACGCCCACCATTTCTCCAAACACATTCAATCAGAATTTTGAGATAGCCATTTTGTTCCACGCAGTTAAAGTTCAGGAAATTATACCTTTGAGCAGGACCTCCCCCCATAGTCTTCAGGGCAAGGGTTATAAGTTATGCCCTGGGGGCATATAAGTTTTTATTGAAATTTTTGTCGTAGAAAGTTGAAAAAGGGCTCATTCGATTGGAAATTCAAAGGTCTAATGCCCTTTTTAATAGTCGAAAGTGATATGAGGGCAACTAGCCCCCCTCTCTCGCCCACCTTTTCCCGAAACACTTCCAATCAAAATTTTTAGATAGCCATTTTGTTCGGTGTTGTGGATTTCCAGATAGAAATTATGTTTTTGAGGAGGACACTCCCCCACAGCCCTTAGGGCAAGGGTTGTAAGTTATACCCTGGGGGCATATAAGGTTTTTATAGAACGCGTCGTCGTAGAAACTTTAAAAGAGCTCATTCAATTGGGAATTGAAATGGCTAGTGCCCTTTTTAATGGTCAAAAGTGATTGGAAGGCAACTAGCCCCCCTTCCACGCCCACCATTTCCCCAAACATATCCAATCAAAATTTTTAGAGCCATTTTGTTCCACGCAGTTTAAAGTTCAATAAATTATACCCTTGAGCAGGACACTCCCCCCACAGTCTTCAGGGCAAGGGTTATTGGTTATGCCCTGAAGGCAAATAAGGCTTTTATTGAAATCTTTGTCGTAGAAACTTGAAAAAGGGCTCATTCGATTGGAAATTCAAAGGGCTAGTGCCCTTTTTAACAGTCAAACGTGATTTGAGGGCAACTAACCCCCCTCTCATGCCCTCCTTTTCCCCAAACACATCCAATCAAAATTTTTAGATAGCAATTTTATTCAACGTAGTTGAAAGTTTTGGAAATTAGGTCTTTAAGGATGACAACCCATCCCCCCCCCCCACAACTCTCAGGGCAAGGGTTGTAAGTTATGCCCTGGGAGCATCTAAGGTTTTTATAGAAAGCGATGTTGTAAAAACATCAAAAAGGGCTCTTCAATTGAAAATTGAAAGGGCTTGTGCCCTTTTAATAGTCGAAAGTGATTGAAGGACAACTAACCCCCCTTTCACGCTCACCATTTCCCCAAACACATCCAATCAAAATTTTGAGATATCAATTTTGTTCAACGTAGTCGAAAGTTCAGGAAATTAGGTCTAAGAGGGTGACAACCTCGTCACCATTTTGTTTGGTGTTGTGGATTTCCAGATGGAAATTATGTTTTTGAGGAGGACACTCCCCCACAGCCCTCAGGGCAAGGGTTGTAAGTTATGCCCTGGGGGCATATAAGGTTTTTATTGAAAGCGTTGTCGTAGAAACTTCAAAAGGGCTCATTTGATTGGAAATTGAAAGGGCTAGTGTCCTTTTTAATAGTCAAATGCGATTGGAAGGCAACTAACACCCCTTCCACGCCCACCATTTCCCCAAACATATCCAATTAAAAATTTTTAGATAGCCATTTTGTTCCACGCAGTTTAAGTTCAGGAAATTATACCTTTGAGCAGGACACTCCCCCCAGTCTTCAGGGCAAGGGTTACAAGTTATGCCTTGGGGGCATATAAGGTTTTTATTGAAATCTTTGTTGTAGAAACTTGAAAAAGGGATCATTCAATTGGAAATTCAAAGGGCTAGTATAAAAGACCATAACCGATTCAAACTCAAAACGAGCAGAAATTAACATAAGTTGGACTCCAAACCCCTATGCCTTCCCAAGGCCAGAACATAATTTGCACTTTACTGAAAAAAATACAAATGAATGTGCATTGTCAGTTTAATATACATATACTGATATTTAGTAATCAAAATGTTAATATTATTTGATTTTTTAAAGTTGTAAAAGTAAAAAAAATTATATTTGTTTCAGTAAAGTGCAAATTATGTTCTGTCCTTGGGAAGGCATAGGAGTTTTGAGCCCAACTTATATTAATTTCTGCTCGTTTTGAGTTTGACTCGGTTATTTATTGTAATTTCTGTTCGTTTTGGGTTTCATTTATTTATCGATGCTGATTTGTGGTAGTTTCACGCTTGGTAGATTATTTGATTTTATTTTTGCTAATTTTTGTTTAATGGAGTTCTTTACTTTTCTTTGAAAAACTTATTTTGTGGGAAAAGTTTTTTTAATTAATAACCAAAATGACAAAAAGAAGCCACCTTTATACTTTATATATCGATTTTTCCAAGGGTAGAGGGAAGAGAGTAAAGGGTTGAAATAGGCTGTCGTTTTATAGAAAAATATCTCATCTGTCACGGAAATCCAGTTTTCTAACGAGGAAGGAGGAAATGCCTAGCCCATCTCCTCCTCTTTTTCCTTTTTCTCAGTTTCTACGCAAGAAACTAAGCAGGAACAATCTGTGAAAATCATAGTGAGTAGGCCACATTGATGTTATGACATCAATTGGTGCATAGTGAATTTAAGTTTGGTAGTTTTTCGGTGAAAAAAAAAAAAAATTAAGCTTTGTCCCAATCACACCTCTTAGGATGTCAAGACAGGTCTTCAAATACAAACTCTCTTCAAATATGAGGCATCTTTAAATTCAAAATCTTTCATCAAATTACTATAGGGCTCTTGAAATATAGCCTTAGTAATATAGACCACAACAGAGGAACCATTTCAACTTCTAGACCCTTTTCGGACAAAATTTTTAAATGTCATTCCATTTCGACTAAAATCTCTATCCTATGGGCATACTTTAGCGTGTTTATCTGAAAGGTCTCACAGACAGATGCGGGGGACGGGGAGATTAAGATATAAAGGCAGGAATTTATTTGGTGTGGAGGTTAATTAAAACATAGCAAAACCAGGAAAATTAAACAAAGATAAAGGAAATTGCTGGAAAATTGTGAGAATACTGAGATAACGTAGGGAGGGGGAGCGGTCACGGGTCAAATCCTTTCGCAGAAAGGATTTCCTTCTTTCGCAGTATTCTCACTTCTCTAAATTGGTTTACTTGAAAAAAAAATAAATAATAAGAGACTACAGAGCATCAACAAGATAATTGCACAACGTGTATTTTCGACGACTTTTTGTAAGTATAAAATGAGCCTCAGTAAAAATCAAAGACTATAACATACGAAGCACAGGCTAGGCAGGTTCAAAACTAGGCGGGTTTCTACTATCCCGAGTCGGTTAATAAAACCATATGGATGAGAATATTTTTTCTGTGAAGACTTAATATGAAACCTTAATAAATAAATAGAGTTTTAAAGAGAAAATAGAAGCTCAAGATATGTATAAAATAAAATGCAGATTATAAAACACACAAGCTATTTGCAATGATTTATCGTATCCAAAATATTCTTGGGTTTCATATTTTCTATTTCAAATTTTAACGTTAAAAATACGATTATTCAGTAACATTTTGTTTGTTGGCGAACTTCACTAAAACCAAAAAACGTGTATAGTTTTGGAATATTTGTACTAAGGCTGTTAAGTGACTAAATTTTCAACAGCCATTTTTCATTTTTAACATTATAAAAATTAGTCAGTGGTGGGAGGGGGGGCGGCACACATAGCTTAAGCTGACTATTTTCAATGCATCCATGAACTACGTCCTAACCTATGGAACTGACTGAGTTATTTCATCAATTGGAGCAGTGTGAAAATATTTGATTTACTTTCATCGTAATAGTTAACCAAATCCAATCAGCTTTGACTTATTTTCAGTATTCATTTATTTCCATTCTTTCATTTAATAAGTGGAAATGATTCTTGCTTTTAATGGCAAAATAATGGTTTCCTGTTCTTTCAAAAAAGAAGCTAAAAGTTTGAGCTTCATATACTTAATTTCAGTAGCCTGTATCACGAAAGCTGTTTTTCTGGACATAGTCGGAATTGACATTGAGCCCTTCATTTACTAGTTTTGCACCGAACACCTCCACCCCACCATGCGTGTGGGATTTCCACTGATGTTTATCTTCATTTATGGAATAGAGTTGGACTTTGTTACAATAATTCTTCTTTGTATCAGAGATTAGGTATGGACATCGACAATCGAAACGTCTTTTAGATAATTAAAGTTTGAAGTTACAATGCCACTAGCAGGATGCTAGAACAAACTGTGTTTAGAAGAAGCAAAACCAAAACAGATCAAGTGTTCGAAGAGATAGCACCAGTTATTACAGCAAGGTCAATAACATTATATTGCCCATGATAATAGAAACTGTGAGAAATGCACATAGTATGTTTGGATTTTGGATGTTTCAGCAATAAAAACTAACAAACTTAAATAATAAAATTCGCATAAAAAAGTATACGTTGAGAAGAAAAAAACATTTAAAAACAGAATGACAGTAATTATAGTAAATAAAAAAGGAGAAAGTTACTCTACTTCTTGTGTATATTTTTAATAGCTCAGGAACCTACCCAGATATCGAATTTTCCTGGCCAGAATCGTTCAGGTATTCTAAGAGCATAGAACATAGTTCCAATAACATATAAAGATCCCATCAATATAAGCCATTGCATACCAGCCTGAGAAACCGCAAGCGCCCAGCTGTTGCTGAAAGCGTAATGAAAAGCTGGAACCAGCCCACTCAAGCCGAAAGCCAAAAAATTACCTAAAAATTCATTTAATAATTAGAAAATAGTATATTATTCAACTAGGATCAAATTATTAAGCTAAAAATGAGGACACGAAGAGGACTTTATTATTATTATTATTATTTTTTTAACGAAAGCCCAGCGATTTAATAGATAGTTGCCCATGTTTGGATCTGCAGACTTATTACCCATATTAAACTAAAAATTTATTCTAGTCTAGATCCTCAATTTCTACAATAATATATAAAATGTCATATTTCAATGGTTAGCACATTCAGGTTATTGTTCAAATACTACCGAAACACGTTCAAAGGTAAATTCTGATTTGCTTAAAGACTTTCTTCCATTTCATTTAAAACATGAGGAGAATAAAGAACCTTCACAATCTAATCTAAGTTATACAAGTAGATAATAGAATATATACACAGAAAAGAGAAGATACAATTAGATCCGGCGCCGCGCCGATGAGGGAAGACCGGCGGCGGCGGGGCCAAAAACAGCACGCCGCCGGTGAGACGTCGGCGGCGCGCCACCGGCGTGATCAATGTTGACCGTAAACATTAATGTTTTCATCAGTCTTTCTCAAACCACAGCTTAAATTTACAACAGATTCGAGCCTATTCATGAGTTCAAAAATTCACAAGTCGCTGGCTGGAAACTGGTCTTCTTCGTTATTCATCAAGAGAAGTAGAAATGTAGTAGACACGAAATGGCTGTGGCGTTTCAGAACCCTTGCATAATACGAGTAGTTGAAGTATCTATTAGCTATGTATTCTTAACATAAATAATTATCAAAATTAGTAGTTTTTTCCATCGAGCATTACTGCATACAAAACTTCAAATACCGTATCCCAAAAATTCGTCAGTTATCTGGGTAAAAACTTTGAATATAACGCTTAATATTTTCATAATGCCCTTTGCTTATATCTGTTTTGTCACCTTTAAAACAGTTGAAATGGGCGACTTTGACATTGATTGTTTTTTTTTTTTTTTGCTCTTTTGGATTCTTAAAAAGACTTCTTGTATTAAAAACTGGCTGTTAATTACGATTTAAAAAAATGCAGTTTAAAGTTTTTTGGCTTCTTTATAGAATATATGCCATGTAGGCTAAGGTTGAACTGCTGCTTTTTTATTGCTTTTGGCTGCTCTTTTGGCTATTATTCGTTTTTTTCTTTTTGGGATTCATTCCAAATAATTAATTGATAAATACCTAATATCAGTCAAATTATAAACTGTATCTAAAAGGAGTAAATTTATCAAATTGAAAAATACATGATGAACAATTCACATGAGAACACTTCAATTACAATGAAACAAAAAACACTTAATGGTTTATTCGGTATGAAGAAAAATTAAATGCCAGCTATTTTCTGGTAAAAAATGAAAAGCTCATCTTTTTTAAATGTAATTAAATAAAATAATATGCAGACTGAAGTAGCTCCAGGAAGATATTGAGATTTTCATCCTAGTTCGTCACTTTTAATCCAAGCAAAATGTTAGGACACTTAGTATCAGTTATTGAGTTTAAGCTTTGATTTCCAAACGCTCACAAAAATTACCAAATTTAAGAAAGTCGCAAAAATAAGTCACCTGTGGTCAAAATAGTCAAAGACTCCTCTTTGATTCCCATCCAGGCTCAAAGCTTCTGCTATGGTCATTTCCATGGAAATCTCAAAAGAGTTTCTTTTTAAAATAGCTTTCAAGCATAGTTAAGGGTATTTAGCCTTTTTTGCTTTTCACCAAAGCTTTGAAAAAAGTGTTATAATATTCCAAATGTTACATTTGTTATATTTGTGTATTTTTTTGGTAATCATTTGTGGGGTGATCGAATTTTTTAAACCACTGTAGATGCGTAAGAACGTTGCAACATCTAGTACCCTGAGGTGATAAGACTGTCAAAGACTCATCCTTGAACCTCCCAAATTGAAAGCTTTTACTATAACCTGGCCTTTTAATGTAACTTGGGCACTGGACCAAGGGCGCCATTGTCACTCGAGCGCAACGTTAGGTGGGGATGTGTATATCGCTTTCGTCACACCAATTCGTTTTAGTGTGAATCTGCCTGGTACTTATGAATCAAAGTTTTCAAATTAAACCCGTTACATCAATAAAAAAAAAAAAACGGGTTGGACGCATATGTCCCTTTCCCTTTGGACGATAAAACCATGCAAGTGCTGTATCAAGTATAACTCACGAAAATCTTGTTAATTTTTGTCAACTTTTCAACTTTTTGGCATCCCTGCTTTCAATTAAAAAAAAAAATCAAGGTACTATCACTTAAATATAAAAACTCCCTACCCCCCCCCCCCCTATGGATACTAACTTGATAGGATACCGTCTCTGCTTTAAATAATAAAAAAAAATAATTAACTTATTGGCACCCCTGCTTTCAAAAAAAAATCGAGGTATTACCATTTAAATATGATAACTCACTACCCCCCCCCCCCTGTGGATACCAACTTGATAAAATGCCGTCTCTGCTTTAAATTAAAAAAAAAATTAACTTTAGGGGATCCCTGCTTTCAATAAAAAAATTTCGAGATATTATCATTTAAATGTAATACCCCCCTACCCCCCCCCCCCCTCTGGATACAACCTTGATAGGATACCGTCTCAGCTTTCATTAAAAAATAAGTGACTTAATAATTAACTAGGTCACTATATGGTTCAAACGAACACGCAAAATAACGTCGAAGAGCGTAGTGTTCCTTGAAAAAAAATATGAGGGTATGAGTAAAGGGGTATTAAGACAACAGCAAAAATGTCGAAATTATTCAGATATACCTCAAATTATTGGAAAACTGAGTCATAGATTCGCCGTGGCATTCAATAAGATCCAAAGAATCTAATTAAAAGGGAGCACACACGAAAGCCAAATTAGGCCAGTAGCCTATGAGAAATCGCAAAATACCCAAGACAATGAACAAGTCTTAATGGGGGGTCCTGGGTCTATCAAAATATTTCAATGGTTTCCCAGGGAATTTGATATCATTTTCTTCCGTCTCCACTTTAAATGAAAAAAATAATTATCTTTTTGGCATCCCTGCTTTCAATAATAAAAAAATGAGACATCATTTAAAAATTATAGCACCTATCCCCCCCCCTATAGGGCAATAACTTAGAATTTTTTTATGAATCATATTTTGGGGGTAAATTCCGTTTCAATCTTTAATTCCCCAACCTTTTACATAGCTTAGTCTATAGCTAAATTTTGTCTCGATAGAAGGGTTTTCTTTAGGGGGGGGGATTTCAGAAAGAAGATTGTGTTTTCTTTAATCTTTCCCAGGGGGTAAAAGAGTTTCAGAAAGAAGCTTGTATTTTCTATCAGGCGTTCAACAATTGAGCATTAAACATTAAGAAAGTCTTATCTAAAAACAGCAAAAAAAAAAAAAAAAAAAAAAAAGAAAATCTGCAAACTTACAATTCAGCTATAGAAACAATCTGTCGGCTGTCAATTTCAAAATCCAACTGAAGGCTGAAGCTGTATAGTAGTGAATTCGTTCTATAATTCTATTCAGCTTGAAAATAAAATTCTTGACTACGAACGATGTTAGAAATAGCGATTGGGAAACTACATTCGAAATGATTTAAACTCATTTCATAAAGACAATACTGCTTTTTGTCAACATATAAAGAACTGTGTATATTGCAATATTTGCAATTGCATATTACATCTGTCTGGTTTTTATGCAAAGTAACTAAAGAGACAAAAATTAATGAACAAGAGTAGTGAAGAATTATGGTATGCAAAGTAATATTTGGCAGGGAAAGTCACTGGTGATAAATCGCTAGGGGTAGCACCGTGATTGCGTGATTTTCGGGGATTCGGGGAACCAAATTTTTTTTCGGGGTGACGCATCGATTTTCGGTGAAATACCCGAAAACTCGGGGATAGTGCAAGCCCTGCTTGATTTCTAATCAGGAAAATCGAAATACTACACCACAAGAGAAGGAAAAGTCCCGACTTTGCGGTTGACGCAATAAAGAATTGCCGCAAAATTAATTTAAAGTCGACCGAACGCCGCCGCCTCTGTCGGCGGCGGCGCGCCTGCGGCACACCGGCGTTGTTACGACACTTCAGCGGCGTTCGACCGGGCCTCTCGTCGGCGGCGTTCGGTCGATCCGCCGGCGCGGCGCCGGGGTCTAGATACAATATCTTGGCAAAATTACGTCGTTATACCCAAAATACTGGTTGATTTGAGGTCCTGAACAATGAAAATTGACAACATGAACATGATCTGAGGCAAATGAGCAAAACGCATACAGAAATGTGAACACAAAAATGAACAACTTTAAGATTCCCTGCAATAACCCAACAAAACCTTTATAGCATAGGATCAACGCTGGGCTAAAGAATTAAAAGGAGAATCGAGAGTCATCAGAGTTACCATATGCAATAGTTTTTTTCCTTCAAAGAGAACAAGCCTAAGTCCCTTTAATAATCAGGCTATGAGCTGTCTTAGACAGACGAAAATCCGATAAGAATATCCAAATTGGAAGGACTCCATTTAGGGGGGCGAGGGGAGTGGATGGTTCTGTCTTTCGTATTTATGCCAAATTCTGAAGATGGTCACTATTTTTCATCTGAGAACTTGTCTTTGAACATTCAGGCTTTAAGCTGCTACTTTTAGAATGTGCCAACATGGCTTGTTGGTTCTAGGCGCATTTGTCATTGGAAAATTCCCCCATATGCAAAATTGAGAAGTCAAAGGGAAAGTGCAAAAATTAGAAAAATAAAGAAAGAGGATTTTGTAACATTCTACCAATATTCTAAAACATAGGCAGAATAAATGGTTTAGAATATCCTATAGCATTTATTTTTACATTTTTTATTTCTTTTAATATTTTTCCAAATTTTTGGTAGTTGAGTTATCATAGCGGGGCAAGATAAATGTTAAAGAAAATAACTTAAAACATGAAATTAGTGGCAACCGTAGAAGTGTTGCCCTATGATGAGCGTACACAGAGATAACAAGCTGCAGCTAAAAGGTACGAGTAATTACTTCCCATGGACTGGGTCTGGTACGAACATCTGTAGTAAATCATACCAGTTCACCCACTTACGGCGGAGAACGCGTCCCCTAGGCGTACATGAGGAAGAATTCCTGTTTGAAGTACCTTTAAGGGGAGTCTTTTTTTAATTTAACTTCAATAATTTGGAGTCAAACTCCAAGTCAGATGCAAAAAAAATTAAATGGACAAAACTCTTTATTCTTAATAAAGAACAATAGTTTAAGTAAAGAAAGTTTTCACAATGTCACCAAACCCTGTTCCCAAAAAAGTATTGGATATAGTCCACTAGGTGTATATCAGAAAGTTTTCCAGTCTTGAAGTACCTTTAAGGGGTATACTTTTTATTTAGTTTCAATAGCAATAAGTCAAAATCCATGTCAGAACCGAGAAGGTTTAATGTGAACAGAACCATGTAGCCTGCCTGTATTTTGAAATATAGGCAAACTGTTCAAAAATCTCTTCTTTTTTTCATTCTTTTTATTTGTCTTTCGGGAGATAATTGTCTGTGATGAGAATTTTCCAGGGGGAGGGTAAATTTCCAGGTAAAAATTAGCCAGACACCGGCTGCTTTATCCTTTGCAAGAGCGGCTTTAATATGTTTTTTTTTTTTTTTTTTTTTTTTAAAGAGCCATTAGATCAAAAGTGGGAACCGAAATATTTCGCCTCTTTAACTAGTCAGAGTCTCCCCGTTGAAGTCAATTTTACGAACTCTTTCAGGGTTATTTCGTAACTTTCTAAGAGTCCTAATTTCCGTTTCTTCAGTATTTAACTTCCGTCATTTGAGATTGAGGTCATCATCTGAAAGTCCCTGCATTTATTTTATTCATTTTATTTATTTTATTTTATTTATTTTATTTATTTTATGCATTTATTTTATACAAAAGCATTGAAAACGTCCCAAATTCTCCAGTTTTACTGTTGAGGCCTATCTACTCTGAAGAAAATTCAAGCTTTTCGCGGATAAATTGAGAGAATTAAATAGCCTATAAACAAGTGAGTAACCTTGCTATTACTGAAAATGCCAGACACCTTTTCGTAAACTGTGGCGTCAACTCATGAAAATTTAGAGGGAGGCAGAATGCATCTTTCAAAACCCAGGGGAGGAGGAGGGCAAAGTTGTCGTTTTTTCAGTCTGTCAACTGAAAATACAAAAAAAAGGAAGGTAGTTTTCAATGAAAACACCCACAAAAAAGTTCTTTTTTATCAGGAGGCGGTGTGGGTATGAAAAAGAAGTCGTTTTTTCAGTCTGTCATCTGAAAATACGAAAAAAGGAAGGTAGTTTTCAATGAAAACACCCACAAAAAAAATTCTTTTTTATTCAGGAGGCGATGAAGGTAAAAAAAATTCGGGAGAGGGGGGCATATGGCCCCCCCCCCCCTCAAACGACAATGTTCTTCTCAAAATAGTCAGCTATATTTTCATACACAAAAATTAGAAGTATAACCATTTTAATACGTAATCTCAGTTGAACTGCTCTATTTCTTCCTGACATCATTTATGGCACCAACCATCTACAGCTTAGGGCCTGATGTGCCGTTAGTTCAACTAGCCATCTTTTACTACTCTGTTTGTTGTACTTCATTTTGAGAGAATCATGAGACGGGTTTAAATACTTTTAAGGGTATCTTCTCCTGCAGATCATCCAACGAAATTAGCTTTTGCTAGTCTGCTTTACTGTCTTTACAAACGGTAGTACTAGTCAATATAGCTTGTCAGATTGAGGCAGGTGGATGTGCTTGTAAATAATAGCGACGCGCGCCACATCACATCTCTTACTCAAGACATCCTAATAGTTCTCGATTGGTGATATAGCTCATCCTTGCGGCTCAATTTTGCATCCTCTCGAGAGGCACCATTAGGGTTTTAAGAGCCCCAGGTGAGATGTGCATCCCCAGAAAGGAATCTGAAGCAACACTATCCAGCGCTTTACGTAAACATAAAAACCCAAAATACAAGTAAATTTTACCTTTGATATAATAAACAATAAAACGATTCAAAATAAAAATTGCATCTACAGTATAGTGACCAGATTTATACCTTCCATAATCCCCTGCCCCTCGGTCTCTGTGAATAGCCTTTTTTTATATAAAAAGGCCAATTTAAAGTGTGTTGTAATTCTTATCATGACTCTGGCCGAAACATAATAACCATTGCTAAGTTAAATAGCCCCAAATAATTGGCTTAAAATCATTCTTCAATAGTTTGTATATTCTTGCAGGGGCACTGAAAAACTATTGCATTTTCTAAAAAAAAAGAAAAAAAACTTTCCAACTACATCCACACTTCACCCACTACTAAGAACAAATGACTAAATAGTTACTCCGAAAATATCTCTCTAATACAGGGGCTGCGAACCAGGTCGGCACCAGTGATGCCAAACGTGGTACAATTCTACCATTTTGGTACATTTCATCTCTACTGGTACAATTTAGTACAATCCCATAAAATATGGTACATTTTACAAAATTATGGTACAATGTGGTACAATTCAGCATTTTTGTACCTATGTCTGTATTCTTTGATCTACAAATATTTTATTTCACCCTGATCTGTTCGGCATAGTCAAGATAAGGGACAGACAAGCAGTCACCTATTTTCCTTTTTTCGTAAACAGACGCTTCACTTACGGTGTCCAAAGGTAGACAAAAACATCTTTCTGTGCATCAATATCAAGTTTACCGATTGAAAATGAAGCTATAATGACACTTGGATTGGTGATGGTTGGGAATCTAGTGGAATAAAAACAAAATTCAACCACCCAAGTGTGAATCTCCTCAGTTTGAAAATTTTTATTAAGGAAAAAGGAGCCTCCTGAGAGAAATTAAAAGTAAGAATAAATTTAAAATAAGTCGATCTATCTCAACTATATATATATATATTATGTTTTAGAGGTAATTACTTGGCAAGAAAAAAAAAAGAAAAAAAAAGAAAAAAAAAAAAAAAACTGTCATCCTAATCCAGCAATTGAGACAAATGTGCACTGGAACGAGGTTTTGACCTTACTCATCTATCCAACTACCTAGGACCAAACAGTATAACCGAACCATCAACCAAATAGAAATGTCCAAATCCATGCAAAGTCGTCATCAATAAATGTAAGTCGTTGTAAATTTACAAGAAAAAGCGCCTTAAATCTAGCGAAATATTTCCAAGTAGAACCTTCCATTAGGGCTCATCAGAAGAAATACCACCTGCCTTAATGGGTTTCGAGGCTTTACTTTATATATATATGTATGTATATGTATATTGTAGCACTCCTTCGTTATACCTACTCCTTTATATACTGCTAGTTTGATTAATGCCAATGAAATAAAATAGGATGAATATATAACAGTTTAGAGACAAATTTGGGCTATATATTTGCACATTAGGGGGGGGGGGGCAAAGCATAGCATATATTAAATTTGTAACCTAACCAAGGTACCCCCCATAACCCCAAAAACAACACTTTAAATATCTTATAAGCAATTAAAACCACGCTATACATTGTATTTCTCTACAGTGGTGTCTTGAATCATACCGTAAAAATGGGTTTTTCGTCGCGTCTACAGTTTGACACATATAAAAGAGTAGGTATAATGAAGGAGTACCTATATTGTTATATATAACATAATATATTGTGCAAAGAAACTAGTCACAAAAAACCGTCAGACAGGTTAATTGCAAGAGACCGCTATAGAGAAATGCAATGCAAAGCGTCTTTTCAATACGTTTATGATATTTAAACTGTTGTTTTTTGGGGTTTAGGGGGGGGGGGGGAGGTTCTTAGGCTAGGTTAGGTTACGTATTTAATATATGCTATGCTTTACCCCCCTCCCCCCTAATGTCCAAATATATAGCCCAAATTTGTTTATAGACTATAATATATTCATCCTATTTTATTTCATTAGCATTAACCAAACTTGACTTCTTTAGCAGTATATAGAAGTCACCATCTAATGCATAAGTACTATATTATATATATATATATATATATATATATATATATATATATATATATATATATATATATATATATATATATATATATATATATATATATATTGTTTTATATTTGTCTCGTACTATTGTTTTCTTTTTTCTTATATTTTGCTCCGTCCTTTTCATGTTTTTTTAGATGGGTTTTCAGTTAATAATAATAATTAATAATAATAATATATATATATATATATATATATATATATATATATATATATATATATATATATTATATATATATATATATATATATATATATATATATATATATATATATATATATATATATATATATATATATATAAATATATATATTCAATATAAGCCTAAAATTGGGGCTATTGAGAAGAAAACGTGTTAAGAAACAGTTATCACTTCATAATATGCAAAAACCTGTAGTTACCAAACTTTGAAAGCAGTGAAAGTTATCTTTTTTTCAGAACTGCATAAAATGATTCATTTTACTTGTTTAAAACTTAAAACGAACAAAAATTATTACGTATATAAAGGGGGTTGTCCCCTCCTCAACACCTTGCTATTTACGCTCAAGTTTTTTAGTAGTCTTAAAAAGCGTCTTAGCCTATTGTTCTAATTAAACGGCCCTTGTCTTTCGGGAGTCATTCTTAAAGAATTGGGACAAAATTTTGTAAAGAGCGAGGTGTTGAGGAGGGGGTAACCCCCTTTATGTACGTAATAATTTCTGTCTTTTTTAAGTTTTGATATTGCTCCTTACTTTCAGTTGAAAAGACTTTTTTTTTATTTCTGATCGTTTTTAAATAATGCCAGGAAATCTGGCCCCACCTTCACGGAGAAACCCGCTCCCGACGGAAATATCCTCTAGACAATTCGATCCCGGTGAAAATTTACCCCGGACAATTACTCTTAACCATTCCACGCATAAAATTGAGACGGAAAAGAGAAAGCAAGACATAAAAAAAAACTTTGTATAAGAATTCTGGCAAATTCCCCAGTGCATAATATCCCCTGAAAATTTAACTCCCTGGAAACTTTCCTCTCCATGGAAAATTTACCCGTGGGAAACCTCCCAGCAGAAAATGTGCCCCCCACCCAATAATGTATGCATACATCTCAATAACAAACACTATGCCCAAACAATGGGCAAATTTATAACCTAAAGACCTATCCCCTGGGACTGTGGGGGGGGGGGGTCATGTTATACCCGAACGCATGTTTATTGGGCCTTTTAACTATGATGAACAAAATGCCTATCTCAAAATTTTGATCAGACGATTTTGGGAAAAAGGTGCGTGGGAGGGGCCTAGCTGCCCTCTAATTTTTGATCACTTAAAAAGGGCACTAGAACTTTTAATTTTTGTTCGAATGAGCCCTTTCTCGATATTCTAGGATCACTGGGTCGATACGATCACCCCTGGGAAAAAAAAAATAATAAACACGCATCTGTGATCTTTCTTCTGGCAAAAAATACAAAATTTCACATCTTTGCAGATAGAAGCTTGAAACCTTAACAATGGGGTTCTCTGATACGCTGAATCTGATGGTGTGATTTTCATTAAGATCACTTGACTTTTAGGGGGCGTTTCTCCCTTTTTTCAAAAATCATGAAAATTTTCTCCGGCTCCTAACCTTTGATGGGTAAAACTAAACTTATTGAAATTTATATATTTAAAATCAGCATAAAAAGGCAATTCTTTTGATATGTCTATGGTATAAAAATCCCGTTTTTGCGAGATTCGGTTGCTATTAAGCATTGATGACAAGAAAACAGTGTGAGGTTTTTATTGAAGCCCGTTGGCTAAATCGTAAAAAAAACTCATGTTTAAAGAACAGAGAATAAAATGCATTGTTTTACAGATAAACTCTTTTCAAGAGGATCGGAAAATTTTCAAAATTTAACATCAAAACGTCTCCAGGATATGGAAAGTCTAGGAGACTCCCCCCCCCCATTTGATTCCGTGATCTCCCATTGCCCTTTCTGTGCTCCTTAAGACTAAGTCCATCAAAACAATCCATATAAAAGGGGACAGAACACAACCCAGTTTAACTCCTGATTTAATACAAAACCAGCTACCAACCTCATTTCCTACCTTAACCGCAGCAGTGTTATTCTCGTACATAGCACTAATCACTTTAATGTATTTGTCTGGTATACCATACAAGGATAAAACCTTTACTAAAGCTCTTCTATCAACAGAATCGAACGCTTGCTCATAATCTATAAAACTGAGGACCAAAGGTGTTTGAAAACTCTGGCACTTCTCAATTATCAGCCTAAAAGTGAAAATTTGGTCGACACATCCTCTGCGTTTTCTAAAACCACATTGTTCTTCTCTTAAAACTTTGTCTACGGCATCTCTCAGTTTCGTAAGTATCATATTACTAAGTAATTCACTACCTACAGAGACGAGACTAATGCCTCAATAATTACCACACTCACTTTTATCACCTTTCTTATAAAGTGGCTTAATTAAGGTTTTCCTAAAATCGTTAGGTACTTCTAACGACTGGAAAAGGGTACAGAAAATCTGCAACTGCAAGTGCCGCCATGGCTTCTGACTCAGATAGTGATGTTTAAGTCGTGTTTTTAATCTTTTCTGGTGTTTAGCTTTTGTAGTATAGATTAGTTGAAACCTCAGATAACTCAAAGTTTATAAAGCCAATTCCAGTTTTAAAAATAAAACATGATTTAAGGTGATTAAAAATAGTGAAAGACATGGCCTCTATTGTACAATTTGTGGGGATATATCAAAATCGACCTACAGGGTGAGTGGAGTATCTTTTAAAGGCATTTTGGAGAAAAATATTGTTTCAATATTAAAATCTCCAGTACGTGTTAGACCAGACCATAACCCCCAAAGTCATTTCTTTAATCAGTCTCAATCTAAAAAGAATTTTTTTTCCGGTATTGTTTGTAGGCGGTAGTTTATATTACGGAGGGCTACAGGAACAATCCTGCCCTCTATCGAGATCTTCATAAAAGGGAAAAGGGGATTTTTATGCAAACTATTAAATGGAAAACCAGGTCTCAGCAACTGCTTTTCGACAATATGCTGTTAGAATACAAGGTTAAAATGCAATTTTAGCCCCTTATTTGTATTAAAATCGTCATTTGGGATCAATTTCAAGCGGTGCTATAAGTGGTCGTAAATGGCCGAAACGACTTTTGTTGGCCTTTAGTAAAATGTTTCTGTAATAATATATGTTACTCCGAACAATTTCATACTGTCAGGAGTAATGTACTGTATGAGAAGAGAAAGAAAAACAAAGAAATGGAGAGAGAAAGTGAATGAAAATGTCTTATGCAAAATCTTCAGATAGTACTTTACGTCACCGACGATCCGCGTGTTGCGCGTAGCGTAACACGCGGAAAAAAATTTTGGATATGGTATAATTATTTTGTCTTTGGTACATTTTTCATGCAATTTGTGGTACATTTTGTTTTGAGGTGTTGGTAACACTGGTCGGCACCCTTATGAATCTTTTACATATAGTCGTACCCTCTTCAGAATAGACTATAAGATTCGGTCAAAATACCGCTTTATGCACGAAGCATACTGACAAAGTAAGGAAATCCTTAGAAAATTAACCCCAAGACTATTTCCTTGCATTCCCAGAAGTGTTTCTCTTCAAAGTTGATAAGATGAGATCTAATTAGAAAAAACCTTCTATAAGAAAAAAAAGTATTTCTTACATGTTTCATTTTTAAGTGGAGCCAGAATTGAATAAAGTGCAAATATTTTGAATCAACGTTAACATAAAACATCTTTCTCACTGTTTAGAAAAACGACAAAATCAAAACCGAACACAATGCTTTTTTGTAACATTTTGAAACTTTCAGTCACCCCCAAACCTAAAGGGTTAATATTCTTTTTTTTTACTAAAATGAATGGGTAAACAATTTTTTAAACACATTGCTGGACCATGAACATGCTTCCCCAGGGAATAACTTTTCAAAAGCTTCTTTTTCACGGCTAGTCGGTCTTTCCGCCAAAATATTTTAACCTTTTCTTTTAAATACCTGTATGTTTTAGGTTCTAATATTCGTCTTCATTATGATGAAAACAAGACCTTGTTGGTTATTACCAACACAATACAGACGGTTGGAGAAAGAGAAATTACATTAATATAACTACGCTAGCTTTTAGTTATGACTCAAAGATTTAGGAAATACCAACCTGCTCTGAGGAACCGAAATTTTGGCTCCCCAAATCGTGGCCACAAGGAAACAATTACTGTTGTTAGTCCCAAAGCCAGTACAACAGATAAATATACAATTTTCTGGTAGAAATTACAATAAAAACTGTAATAGAGCCAAGGGACAAAAGATCCTGTGATTAGTAAGGAAATTCCACAGTAGTCCAATCTGAAAGAAAAAAATAACTTGTTGACAACTCCATCGTTCAAAATCAAAATAAAAAGTTTCAAAAAAACATGTTTAGACAATAAGGCATGAAGTTTACGTAGGAATCATGCAATATTTTGAATTGGGATATATCCAAAAACATGACGCTATGGGTTTATACAAGAGATTTTACCAATCAATAGACCAGTGTACAAAACTATGTCACAGAGATAGCAGTATATACTTTTGGTTTTAATCACGGTTGGTTTCCCCGCCCTCTATAAAGTAAGTACATCTCTACAAATACGATAAAGATCCTACAAATAAAGATCCACGCATAAATATATTTTTTTTTCAATTCGTAGCTCATTATGCTTAAAAGTATCAAGTATATCCTCTTGTTTCGGAACGCTTGATACATCCTACATGTAATAAGATAAATTTTTGTTTTGAGAACGACTTTCAAACGCAATAAACACCAGGTTTGAACGCGCGCTTTTATCAAATTAACACATACAGAAAAAAAAACAATTAACCGAATAATAACAAGTTTCAATAATACAATACTTACTTAATTACTAAGTCCCATCCATCCCCAAGGGATGTTTTGGAGTCTCTTTTTTCAAAATTTCATACACCAGTACTCGATATTCTGTTCGGTCAGGTAGAGTTCTGGACAGTTGGATGACACGGTGCAAGTCAAATCTATCAAAAGTTTCCCGTTATCAACGTCCTACAATTGTCCGTTCGAGCTAGATCTTGGGTAGACAAGCATGGTTTATTTTCTTGACGTACCCGGACCAGCGTAGTTGCTGTCTTTAGCTTTGTACAGAATTCTGTCTGATGACCTTAATCTGCTTAAGAATTCTTCGTTTATAACATGATCAGTGTATCTGATTTTTACAGCTCGCCGTATGCGTCTCATTTTGAATGCGAGAAAGATACGCACGTTTTCAGCTTTTACTTTCCATGATTCATACCCAAATATAGCAATGGTATGATCAGGCTGTTGAAAAGGACAAATTTCGCATGGTTCGACAGGTGGCTCGATTTCTCGAGTCTATAATCGAGCTCTGGATAACAGGGATACCACATGGAGTCAAAATTAGGGACTTTTTGGCAGAAAAAGGAATATTTAAGGAACTTCCTGGCACTAAAAAAGGGACCAATAGGGACCCGGTATAGCTGTTGTTAACCCTATAAACCACAAAATCAACATTATACTCGATATCCACACCAATATCCAAAATCTGAACCCAGGATGGTCAGCAACGATTGCCCGTAGCGCCATCATCTTCTGAAAAAACACGGGTAATATCAAGATGATGCCACCGCTTAGCTTTCCATATGGATCTTCCCTAGGTTTCTTTTTTTCTTCTTGATGTTAAGCTATGAAGGTACAAAAATTGGAAAAAACAAACTAGTAACTACTTTGGTTAATGACCAGATAATCATCACAAGACCGTGACATTTCAAAATCCCCTGTTTTTTTTTCGTGTTTTTTTTTTTTTTTTTTTTTTGCTTCCTAGGCTTCTTCAGAAGTTCAGTTATCACCAACTGCCTATTTTCTGTATAAGTACCTAGTGCTTTCAATAGCTGCCAAGACAACAAGTTGCTGTTCAGCTAAAAGTGAATAACAGTTACCACCCCTGGATTTTTTTTTTGTTAAGTAGTTTTTAGCATCATTTTTTTTTAGCCAATTTTTAACTTCCAGTTACTAAGGGACGAGGATCATTCCTTACTAGGCTGCCACTACTGCTGCAACAATGATATAAGGATTAGGTAGGTTTGACGTCAATGGCTACTTTGGTGAAGTCATTATTTCATTAAGAGCAAGCCAAGAAAAAATGTCCAACCTCTGGTAACAAATATCCAAAAAAAGCCTGGCCCCTTATGTGACTCCAGAGGCAAAGGGCGTCAAAAATTTTTGTCTGTCATTACCAAGAAGACTTGGACACTGCAGCCTTGAAATTATTCTGCAGTCTTCAGGACACTAAAGATCAGCAACACAGTAACAAGACTTCTTGGGTGAAGTACTGTAACGGCTTAATCTTACAAAAAAGGACGTTAAGGGACTTGAGAGCTGTTTTAGGGACTTCCAGGGACCTTCTCCAGTTTTAGGGACCTATTGGCGCCCCTGTCAGATATGGAACCTAGGATGCTTGGTTCTATCGCTACTTGTGGGTTTAATTGCTTCTCAAAATATTCTTTCCATCGCTTGATCTTTAGTTAAGGGACACATCCGAGACAAAAAAAAGCACAGTCACAAAATTATGTCTTGTTACTAAAAAAAGAAAATCACTCATTACTAAACATATCGCATTAAAGTTGGGTGCCAAAGGGCTAAAGAAAAAAGTTCGCATTCTAAAAAAAAGGAGTCATGATCGACAATAACGACGCAACGCAGTCAGTAGACAAATAAATAACAAGAGGAGAGGAAAAATCTGCCAAACACTGAAATGTAAGTTTCAAAAAGGAGAAAACATATCAAGCACTTAAATTCAATGGAATTAAACTATGCTTGGAACTTAAATTATGCAGTAGCAGCAAAAGTGGCAAGAGGATTGGGTCTTATAAAAAAAGCCAATGAATGAGCTCCCAGCAAGAATTCTAATGATCCTCTATCATTCCCTTATCAGTCCGTATCTATCTTATGGTTGTTAGTTCTTTTGTTTCAAGTTTTAAAAGAGTTCAAATTTTACAAAATAAAGTTGTTCGTGTCTTAGGAGATTATATGATATTTGGAAATATTACTTTGAGTTGCTTCACTAAAATGACAATTCTAAATGTTTATAAGTTAAGGGATTATCATCTAGCTATTTTTGTTTGTCAATGTTTGAATCGTTATTCACCGGAGTACTTGTGGGAAATTTTTAAGTCTAACTCGTTTTATCATTGTTATGAAACTAGGCATTCTTCAGGGATAGTGTCTGAGGCTCAGAGTACTCAACGCGGATCTTTATTGCTACGTTTTGCAGGACCACAGCTGTGGAATTCACTCCCTGAGGGTATAAAGGTGACATATAATGTTAGCCAGTTCAAGAGTGGGTTGAAACGTTACCTTCTGGGAAGTTGTTAATGATTTAAGTTGATTTAAATACGTCTGGCTAGTGATTCGTTTCCACGTCGTTTATGGTCTATCGACGATGTTGTTTAATAGTATGTGCTAATAGTTAAATGGTGTATATATTTTCACTACTTGTTTGCTTTTTTGTGATTTGATTTATAAGTGAAGTTTGAATATATATTAGTAGATTATAAGGATGGATAAAACCATCATATACAACCCAATTGGTTTCCCTGATGATTGTTGAAGGATAATGTAAGCGTTATTTTGGTTAATAAATTGTTTCTCTCTAAAAAAAAATGGAGATGAAAAATAAAACATAAATTGAATGAGATAAGATCTATCGAATAAAATACAGGTTAAGCTTGACAAAAACGAAGGGGCAAAATTAACAACTGAGAAGCTCATTAACCTACAGTATTAACTAATATTTCACCGGGCAGAAATATATAGTATTACTACAGTGCGTCTCTTAAACCCACTCCACGTAATTATTTGTCTTTTTGCCAGGCTTTTAGTATGTGTTGCCTTTTATGTTTGCCCTGTTTTTATTTGTTGACCCCACTGCTTGACCCCATGGTAACGATTTTTTGAAATAAATATCTTATCTTACTTACAACATTGGCGGAGGCAAGTGATAATACCTTGATTTTAATTATTTAGCAAAACCAGCCTCTTCTTATTTCTTCCTTTTGTGCCCATGTCCGGTTTGTTCTTTCTGGTAAGATTCTACGGACTGGATCTCTTGGATTCCTACGGTATCATACTGATAACGGTAACAAATTTGTCTAAAACAGATACATTCGTCCCTGCAACTAATCCTAGGAACTACTCAAAGCGAATCGCTGGTCGTAAAATGTTGATAGGTGTAGCATCTTGTACGTAACTTTGAACTCTAAGGCCACTTAATAGCTAGAAATACACCATAGTACATGGGCGCCCTCTTAGGCCTTGATATGCTATCTTTGAGTCACCATTGGCGTAACCTTAATTTGATTAGCAAAAACTACTACTACTATTACTAATAACTTAATGCGGCACCAAGCCACCAGAGGACAACACAGGTACGCATACTCCTCCTCAATCCCAATCTATCCAAAGCCTTCCTCTTTACACACTCCCAAGAAGTTCCCATTTCCCTTAAATCGTTATTCGGGGACGACCTGCTTTTTGTTTGGCCCTAGACGGTTAGCCGACAAGGACAGTCTTTGGCAATCTGTCATACTTCATCCGCAAAACTTGTCCTAGCCATCTCATCTCAAATATTCTAATCTTGGTTTGCATACTTATCTTCCTATTCTTGAAAAAACACACTGGGCCTTGGCTATTCTACTTTTAACATCTTCACTGCACCTACCGCCATTACTATTAATACTAGCTAGGTAAGTGAAGCTGTCCACTTGATCGACCTTCTCGTTACCAAACATCACCTACTCACCTTCACTTATTCCTAGTCTCAGTGACTTAGTCTTCTTGGCACTAATTTTCACGCCTATTCTTGCACCCTGGACTCACAAAACATCTAAAAGTTTATTCATTTTGCTAACATTTTCCTCTAGGATGTTTAAATCATAACCATAATCTAAGGCTAGAAGAATTTTACTTCCCCATTTGATCCCGTTTCCTCCCATGTGCTTTGCTGTGCTGCTTAAGATAAAGACCATCAAAATCACCCATATAAATGGGGATAAAATGCAACCCTGCTTGATTTCTGACTTAATACAAAACCAGCTACTTACCTCATTTCCTACCTTAACCGCAACAATGGTATTCTCGTACATAACACTAATCACTTTAGTTTATTTGTCTGGTATACCACACAAGGATAAGATCCGAGTGTCTACCTACGTTATAACTTCTGCGAAGGTACCTTTCCTAAATTTTAGCTTTAAATTAACCCTAGACACTACTAGAATGTGGTCATTACTTTAACATCATTCACAGCACTCCTATATACTCTAGTATTTCGTATCAATGCTGCCAATCTTCGGTTTACAACAACATATTCAATAAGGTTAGCTGTCTTAGCGTCATGTGAATATCATGTTAACTTATGTACCATTTTATGACCAAACGCTATATTGGTTATAACTAGATTGTTATACCTACAATATTGCAGCAGTCTGTAATCATTACTGTTTTCTTTTCCTACACCAAATTTACCAAAACTAGGATACCATCTGTCCCTATTCCCACCAACCTTTGGATTAAAATCCCCTAATAAAAACACCACATTTCTACTTGGGACCTCGTCTATTTGTTCCTGTAGCTGTAAGTGAAATTTATCTGAGCCACTACTATTTCCATCAGTCGGTTCTACAGGGGCATATACTACTATAGCCATGGTTGTAGGGAGGGGGGCAGGGGAGGGCAGCTGCCCCCCTAGAACTTCAAATTTACACTAGACATTAACGAGAACTTTTCGTATGTTGGAATTTGTGTTGGACGTTACCTGGTAGATGGTTAAAAAAGCTGGAAACAAACAGAAATTTACAAATATCGTTTGCGATACCAACATTTACGCTTCGATCTTCAACATTGATTTTGGGTCGGATATATAGATAGGAGACTGGCCCAAGATCGGCAGATTTTGACTTGTTTAATTCTCTATGAGTTGATTCAAGCGATAAGAAGTTGCTGAGCATGCCAAAGCAAAAGTAACTCATTCAATACCATCCTTGAAAAAGACAATTAGAAATACTCCGCCATTTTTCCACCTGGATGCCTCTCTATCCAAGTGGTCAAGAGTGCCAAACCTGGGCCACCCCGGCACTGGTTCGGCCGTCTCTGGCTTATGTTTGGCCACCGGACAAAAGAAAAAGAAAAGTGACCAGGGGAACATTAAAGCTTGTTTTTCGGCTATAAAATTGAGAAAGAATATGGTCAGCATAAAAAACTACAGAATGAATTTCATTAAGGTTAAAAAAAAACTAAGAGTATTAATTTCTAATTATACATTGACTGATCAACACCAAAAGTAAGCCACTCCGCTAATCTTGGTGTTCTACCTGTCAGTGGTGGTAGTTTTATTTCAACTTCTGTCTTTAAGACAATATCAATCTCGTCAGTTAGCACCAAGTCTCTTGCTCCAGTCTCCTTCCAAAAGTGGACCTTAAGTTCTTCAATTGCTACTTTTTCAACTGTCTTGTTTCAAATTTCTTGTGGTCTGAACATGTGTTTATATAGGCCTCGCTCCAGGTGGTTAAAGAAAGCTCCTACACTGTGACGGTTGAAAGCAGTTGTCCGTCATAGGCTTGTACTTTCTGGCGTTTTTACTGATAGAGTTTTAAGGCAATCCAATAAACCACGGTATCAATCTTTACCTGTAATTCCTCCACTGCCTTTGCAGTTCCGTTATCCGGTACTTTAATACTATTAATAATGGCATAAGCGTATGCAAATTTACACGCTTCTATGGGAATACAGTCAAAAGCATATCAGCTATCGTTTTCAAGTAAGTTTTTAGTCCTTTTTCTTGTTCCTCAGTAAATATTTATCATGTCTTGTAACAGGGTGTAAGGAAACTTAGGTCCAGACTTTTTAGAGGGATATTCAGCTTCTCAACTTTTTTTTATGTAGTCTTGCAGCGTTCCTCTAGGGACAGCCATGGCACTTCTAGAGAATCCAACTGACTTCTTGTAGAATAAGACAGAAAAAATTGCTGTTTTATTTTCTTCTGGATCACAGCCACCTTTCTTTCTTTTCTCTTCTGTTTTACTTTTAAGCATTTTATCTTGAATGAAATTTAACAGGAAAAAATGTTCACCTACTGTTCTGACAGGATTAAACAACGCCAGAATTAACACAGTTTTGGGTTTTAAGCTTGCCTTCAACCTTTAAATATGCTGTTTACATAGCCTTTACAAGCAGAGCCCACTTTTGGACACCTTGGTACGGCATGCGGAATTTACCTCAGGTATTGTGGCCGAACATGGGAGTTCGCTATCCCGCAGGATGAAAAAATACTAACAGCAAACTGGTGAAGATGGCACGTCTCGGAAGCTTCCAAAAACAAGCAAATAATAAGAGAATACAATGTGAGTTTACAGCGCGAGTTTTCTAGTATTCGTATTTAGGCGTAGGCTTTCAGACAAAATTGAACAAAATTCCAGAGTTAATCACCTTAAAACCTGATCCAATCTGATATTTTTGGTAAAAGTATTAATTAAGGTCAGACATTTTAAAAACATACACTGCCATCTGTCAGAGCTTTTATAATCCACCAGAAGCCACATAGGTTCTTATATTGAAACTGTTTGCTTTGGCTAAACGTGGGCCGGTCTCCCCTATACCTATTTTGATATTTAATTTTATCCAACTGTAAACTTTTGAACTGAATTCTTCGAAGAAGCTGTCATCTAACCATAATGTGATTTGTGTCAAATCGCTTTTGTGGTGTTTATGGTCTCTGGAAATTGGAAGTTGGATAGAGGGTCTCTTAAATTATACTGTTGCAGGAAAAGTAGAACATGGAAAATGTTAAAGGCCGAGTTTTAGCGAAATATAGAATGACTAGTTTCTAAAGACCTATATTCAAAGGACCTCGGGAAGTATTAGTAAGATCCCTCCCCCCTCCATCACAGAAGCGGCTGCCCCCCTCTACACAAGATGCTGCCTACGCCCATGACTATAACTGATACTCTTTCACTTTGTAGTCATAAAATGAGCAATTGGTATTACCTTCCCAGCCTAAGCAAGACTTGGCAGCTTCCTTATTCATAATGAGCCCTACTTCCTGTCTATGCACCCCATCCTCTCTGTCTGAGTAAATAAATTCTATATCCCCTAATTTCATGTTCCTATCCCCGGGAAATGAGTTTCTGGAACTTCAAATGAGTCCAGTTCAAAACGTCTAAATTAGTCAGTCAAAATGTCGATAAGATATTTGTTTTTGAACGTCGTAACATTCCAAGTCCCAATTTTCATATTCTTTAAATCATTGAAATTACTATGGCCTGAGGAAAAGCAATGATCCTAAAAGCAGTGCAGGACAAGGACTAACATATCTTCCCAAGTCTACACGAAGCGCCTAAACCGGCTTAGAGCCAGAAAGCAAGAAGTCCCTGGAACCTCCAGTTAAATGGAGGCTTTGTACAATCCTCGGCCCATCTTGGTCTATCGCTATATATTTATGCCTAAGAATATTGAGTTATCTTCGGGGATACTATTCATAGTGTTGTAACTGGTAAAATTGATCATGATAAAATTGGGTATTTTACAGATCCTCGTTAAATTGGTATTTTACCTATTTTACGTAACTTACCTATCTTATGTAATTTACGTATTTTACCTATTTTACCCACTTTAACGCTATTTTAAGTATTTTACCGGTATCTTACATATTTTACTGACATGTTTTATGAGGGCTTGCAATTTTCACAGAAGAAAAGCGCGAAGAGGCTGGCAGTAACAGGTTAAGATATGATTTGATTTTGTGTTTGACTGTATTATGCGGTTCAAAAAGGCCGCCTGCCTTACTTCAGTCTCTTGTTATCAGAACAATAAAGTGTATTGTCTAATGAGGTTGGTTCTTTGGTTGAGGCCTCTGTTAAAAAACTTGCCTCTAGTCATGTGCCTGCTGCTTTTGATGCTAACAACATGGAAATTATTAAACAAGAGGTATACAATAGTCTTAAAATGGATTTTGATGTGCTTGTTGAAAAGTCACTAAAACAATATGATTTGAGGATGTCAAAGCTTGAATCATCTCTTCATTTGCTTGACTCAGGTTTGTCAGAGCTGCAAAAATCTCTGAAACCAATTCAACTCAATGTGGATCGTCAGAGTGATCAGTTTGACCAAATGAAAATTTCAAATCAGCTGATCCTATTTGGTTTCAAAGAAGACCCTTATCCAGAAGCTTCTGAAAGCAAATTTCTTGGATTTTGCAGTACTAGGTTTCCTGGTATTCCTCTGACTAAGAATGACATAGTTTCTGTTAGAAGGATTGGAAAACAAGGCTCAGGTTTGAAATCTCGCCCACTTGTTGTGGAATTTTGTAGTCCAAGAATGCAGCAGCTTATTCTTAGAGAAAAGAAAATTTTGCAAGGTAGCGGTGTCTTAATTTCTGAGTCACTTACAAAGCCTAGACTTCAGCTACTTAACTATGCTAAATCAAAGCTTGGGAAGAGGTCTACATGATCTAGTGGAGGAGAAATACTTACCAAGCTTTCTGATGGTAAAGTGATCACTGTTAAAGAGGCATCTCAAGTTGATGTTCTCCATCAGTCAACTACAGCCCGTCCAAGCCCCTCCCAGGACTGAAATAAACCATTTTTCCCCTTTTAGCTCTGTTATTTTGTTGTTTTTTTTTTTTTAACTCTTTATGATTTAATGGTTTTACTTATGCTTGCATTTATGTTGTTTTACATTATTCTTTTAAGTAAATTCCATAAACCGTTGATAACTCTTTCCTCTGGTTGCTTTTTATTGCTTTCCCTTTTTCATTATTTTGTTTTTGCCTTTGTCCTTGTAATTGTTTGTTATTTTTTAATTTTTTTGAGCTTTGTAGCTTGTTATTGTTCTTTGTCTTGCAGGTTTTTTTTTTTTTTTTCTCTTTCTTTTCTTTCTTGCCTATAAGTTTCACCTTTTTAGTTTCAATTTACCCTCTGCTATTTCAGCCTGTTTGTTTGATATCTTGTTCATTTGTGAAGATATTGTGTGCATTTGTTATGTGTGGTAAATCTGGCTGATTTTTCTTTTCTTTTGAATTATTCTATTCTTAAATCAGTTATCTTTGAGCAACCAAGTAGTGCTGGCAAACAACAGGCCCACACACTTGACCCTCTTCTTGAATCTATGGTTAATTCTAGTTGCAATTATCACACTACTATTGATTTTTGTGATAAAATCATGCCTTCTCTCTCTTTAAATAGTTGCTTTAATGTATTTTGTTTGAATGTACGTGGGATACGAGATAAGTGGGATAGTCTGAAATCATATTTGTGGTCTGATAATTCTTGCCCTTTTGATGTAATTGGTTTAACAGAAACATGGTTATCTGATAGTGATAATTTAACAGCTTATGATATGCATGGTTATACTGCTATTCATGCCCCTAGAATGGTAACAAAGTGCTCAGGGGGCATTTCTTTATTTATAAAATCTGATATTAAATTTAGTAGACGGTATGACCTTGAATCCTTGTTTACTTCAGTAGTGTCTAATAGTAGGACTGTTTATTCTCTTGTCATTGATCTGAAAAGCCAGTCTGTATGTGATACTGTTTGTTTGTTTTATAAGCCCCCTCCTTTTCCAACACATCTGTTCCGTCTTGAGTGCTTAAAAAAAGAAGGAAAACCAACCTTTTGAAGTATCTCTTAACAGAGCAGAAGAAAGACTTAATCAAACAAACCAAGCAAGAATAAACGAGCCAATTAGACTGGGAAAGAATTCTCTGCTTAGAAGTATACTTGGCTTGTCTACAGACCTAATTTTGGTTAAAAGTGTGGTCAGAACGATTTTCCCCCTAAATAATGCCGGATCTTCATTAGCATTACCTATAGTAAAGATTTTCTGACACCACACTGGCTAATCACGATAAAACGAAAACATAGTAAAAAAAAAAGTCGTCAAGGTCGTCAAATTTTAGTTATGTTTTGTTTTAAAGTTTGAAATTTTTTATAGTATCCTTGGATTTTTATTAGTAATTTTTATGTTATTATCGTCCACTGAGGACGGTCAAGCGGAGGTCTTGACCAAAATATTTGCATTTTAGTCCACATTTTTCACTGGCTTGTATAATCCTGGTTTTTCTCTTTTTTTACTATTTTTTCGTTTTATAGTAAAGACCCATGAAATGATATGATTTTATTACGTGAGTAAACCAAAACATGGTATTTCACAAACTACAGACAAATACATAAGCACTACTAAAATACAAAAAAAAAAAAAAAAAAAACTAAAATACATAGAAAAATACACACTAATACCAACTATATATCCATAAGTCCAACGACTGGCCGTGGCCTCCTGCCATGGGCATAACAAGGTAATAATGATCAGACAATGTTTAAACGCTTTGTGTTTCTTATATAATTCATAACGATTGTTCTAACACTCTTATTTTTAACTACTAAATTTTTTGTTAAATGGAAATGGGACATCTAATTCGCTAAGTCAGATTTTTATTTCAAGACAATGACGACAAAAACAAGGACACTCAAACAAATAACGGTGAAAAGCTTCTGGGACGCCACATACACAAAGGAGAAGAAGTTTTCCCAATTTTAAACAAAAAGTAATTTAGGCGGCAACGTCCAGTAATGAGCTAAGTTAGTTTATAATTTGGAGTATATTTTGAAGCTGAGATAAGGTCATCTTTATTGGTGGAAAAGTGGCTACGCCATACACTAATATTATTTTCAAAATGACAGAACCATTCATTATAAAGAACATTTTTGAAATCAATAGTATTTAATCTAGTAGGAAACTCATTATCTAAGAAATCTGTGCCAAGTATCTCGGCGATACATTCATCTATATAATGGCTATGTCGGAGAGAATTCTTCAATAGAGGGAAAGTTGGCTTCACTAAAGGAGGTGACAGCCTCACGACAGCCAATTTCAACAGCTCTATATTGTAAAGGTAACACGCCCGCTAAAGGTGAAACTACCTCAGCCGGTGCTGAATGAAGAGATTTAGAAATCATTATTAGAGCGACACGCTGAGCTGAATTAAGCAATCGTTGAACATTTTTCTTTCTGAGGGCTCCCAAACAGAAGAAGCACATAAAATGGTACTTTCTACAACTGATATATATACAACTTACGAAGAGCATAAGGCTTCAGACCCCATGTTGTTGAATAGACTTTGGAGGGGCTAAGTCAATTGGAAATCGAAAGTTCCAGTGACCTATTCTAAGATTTAGAGAGCTTTTCAACATATTGCTACGAAATGAGTTGTTACTGACTACAATGTCTTTAAGAAATTCTTATTCTAATTTAATGGGCCTTATGTTTCAGCAGTTGTTTTGAAAGAATCTTCAGATAAATACAGAATTAGTTCTAAGGAAGAGACATGGGGATGTTCGAGGTAGAAATTCATATATAATCCTCAGAGCCGTATCCAGGACTTTTGTTTGGGGGAGGGGACTTCAAAACAGGTACAGTCCCCTGAATCAGAATCTGAGTAAAGGAGAGGAGCTAGATTGGCCAGCAGATCCTGTTGAAGACGGTCTTAATGACTGAAAGTGATTGAATGTTCTGCTATTACGCACTGTCCAAATGCTGAGGTATTAACCCCGGCACAAGATTACCAAAGGGATAAACAAGACTTAATTAAATTAATGAAAATATAGATGAAGAGGTATTACCTTTTTTAAGCCTAAGAAAATCAGAATCAGAATCATTTATTAACATAAAAGCTTTCGTAGTCAGGGTTTAAATCCCGACTAAATCGCGCTATTATTTACAAAGTAAACAAAGACACACAAAAAAATTAATACACATGTCACTTATTGTAGACAGAAACATAAAAAGGCACAAACGAATTGCTGAAGCGATTAGTGCGACACTTGGGCTGGGCTAGCTTTGTTGCTTTTGATCTTGTAGTTACTTTTTTTGTCAGCATTGGGGGTAATATATTTCTGTGTTTATCACTTGTCAGAAGAAACTGGCCAAATTTACAGATAAGTTGAAAACGGCGATCGTGGAGTGACGGCAAATTTTGAAATCTTTGAAATCTGAATTATCAAAGAATTTCATTAAAAGCTGAAAGTGATGCTTAAAAAGAAATGTTCAACTGTTCATGTAGCTACTTAGGCAACTCCAAAACACTAGTTTTACTCTATATTTCTTAGGTTGTACCATATTTATCCGTATTTTACTAATTCTACCTTATTTTACCAATTTTACCCTATTTTAGTAATTTTATTCACCGAGTTTTTATTTTACGGTAATTTTACAACACTAACTATCCATAATAGATAACTTAGCTAGGAAGATGTTTTTCAGCCCAAAAAGTCCACCAAAACAGACCAAACTCAGAAGAATTATCCATTTGTCGGAATTGAGTTTTTTTTCTGTTTTGCAACACATTAAGAAGCAGCTCATTTTTTTTCGAGTAAGTAACTTAGTTTATTTTTACAGCCAATAGGACCTTCCCCTCAGTCTCCTAAATTACCTTATCAAGGTGACTCACATATTTAAATATTATTCTTTAAGAAGCAAATCAAAAATAGCAACAATAATTAAAGGTATTGAAAAGCGTGATTACCACTAAAATTAAGTAAAAATTGTCGTAAAGAGTAAGGCCAACTTCCCCATCAGTCCCAATCTAAATAAGTTTTTTTTAGTATTACACAAAATTGTGTTAGACAAAATTAACTACTGCTACTGCAACAAATAAGCTCCCAAAGACATATACAGAGCATAAAATTCCTTCTGTCCCTTTTAAATATTCCACTTTCGCCACCTCCCGTAGATATCCCTCAAGACGTAGTCTTTTTTTTTATAATCTAACTCCTTCCTAGCCTGAGCGTGTCCACCCGGACAACCGGACTTGATGTTTATCTGAAAGACATGCGCGAGTCTCAAATTACTTCGATCATAAATAAAGACTAACATTTGGCAACACATTGCCAAGCTTAAATCATAATACATTCAAAAGCAAAATAAGATACTTGTATCTTAAATTGCAAAAAAACGCTAGAAATACTTTAGTTGCCTGCAAAAACATAAAAAAAAAGACAGCAGATAAAACATAGCATAATATTTGTAGAGAGCCACTTACCTGCTAAAAAGTCTCCCAGCCTTTTCAGAATGGCATAAAAATGTGTGAAAAGCAGCAGATAGGCCAAGACAGAAGCAAGCTCCGACAAAAAAGGCAGCAAAAACTGTTTTGTCTACATTACTTAACTCGGGAGTTGGATAGGACAGAAAAAACACACCAACACCAAAAAAGGCTATGCAACCTGAAAAAAAAATAAGACACAACTTTGATAAAAAAAAGGACAATATCAGAAATAAACACTTGATAGCGTGAGTAGACTATTCACCAGTAACAAAAATACAGTGCATGCCATTTGTTAATATTAAAAAAAATAGCACTACCATTCTAAATTCAATATTTCCGTCACTGGTGACCAGTAAATTGTCAAGCACCCACTACTTTTGTCATCTATATAGAATATTTAAACAAATGTAAAAAAAATGGAAAGAAGAAGAATATTTCACGATAAAAAGAAGACTTCATGAAAAAAAAGAAGATTTCACAAATGTAAAAATAAATGCCTAGAGGAGAAAACATATGAAAAATACGAAACGATCATATTTTTAGACAATTTTTTTATTTTTAGAAACATCAACCTCGGGTAGAAGAAAGCACCTAACCCCTTGCTCCTCCTATGTTTCGCCTTCCCGCTTTTTTAAATCACTAACGTGTCTCTAGTGCCTTTTTTACTCATATCAATAAAATAAGTGAAAATAAAAGTGGGTTTCTGACTTTGAAAAGGGAAAAAAGGTCTTTGCAAATGCTTGACTTTCGTTATTTAGACTAATTTCTTTCAGAAAGGTCTTTTTTATGCTAATGGTTTGAAGTTAACTGCCATTTTTTCAAGAGGGGATGAAATTTTAGATTTTTTCCTGGGTTTTTAGGACTTAGATCTTTTTATAAGAGATATTAAGTAGATTAAGTACGCACGTAAATTGCAAAGATGCTAAGGCAATGGCGCCTCACTTGGAAGATTTTCAATAAAAAAAAAACAAAAAAACATTAAGTTGTTACTTTTTTTTTTAAAAGCAAGATTGTATCTCTGCTATTTTTTCTTCCGTGGTAAAGATAAAAACGTGTTATGGAGTAAGATGATCTTGATTTAAGACAGGTAGTCTGTTTTGCAAACGCTTAATTTTTTCTTTTCCCATTCATTCCTTTCAGTTTGGCTGCGACTAAGTGTTCACAATTGAGTGTCAACATGTTCAGGCTCATCGTTGTCTTCTTCTTCTTCATAACTTTGCGAGGTCTGTGGATCCAGTGGGAGGTCCACTCACCTCTATGAAATTCCAGGAAATTATCCACTGGCTATGAACAATTCTAGCCATATTCCGAAGAATATATGCTAAATGATTACAGTCAGTGTGCTGCTACCAATAGTAGCTAGCTGTAGCAATTTATTTCATAGTATTTAAATTATTTTTTTGGGCTGATAGTTAAGTGCTTTTGGTGAGTGATTCCGTTTTTTCTTGTTGACAATCGGACAAAGGTTGCTTAAAATGAATAGTTTTTCGGTAGACACAAATGAAATGTCATAAAAAACGGTAAACGTTGCATTAACAAGTACTAAACCCTCGACTTTTAGCATCACTGTGTTCGAAGGTTGCAAAAAACCCATTTAACCTCCAAGGTCATCATAAGTCGTTACACTGCCAAAGAGCGGACATCTGTTGTAGAGTGGTATATTCAGTTGAATAAGTCAATATCAGAAAGTCATAAAGAAAATGTCTATGCGACTTCAACACAATAAATTTTCCAAGTCCCAATGTATTTAGTACCATGGTTACTCGATTTTATGAGCAAGAATCTGTATGACATCCCTACGTGAAAAATCCCGAGATGAAGAATGAGAGTATGCAACAGTGACAGAAGCGCGGCATCGTCAGGTTTTTTTGGGAAATTTGGTTCGACTTTGGGTAAACAAACAAGCCACCAATAGGATTCAAACAAAAGGGCGCAACAGCACATACGCCCCGAGAAACATAAAATATACTCCGGGACATATTCGGTAAAAAAAAAAAATTCTCGCGGCTGTGAATTAAATGGGCCACCTTGCTCCTATCTCAGCTGGGCTGATTTCTCCCTTTGGGGTTACCTCAAAGAGCGGGTATACGCAAACAAACCAGCCACAATAAATGCTCTCAAAACAACATAGAGGAGGAAATCAAGACCATAAGCCCTGAAACATTAAATAATGTACTCGACAATGCCCTAAAGAGAGCACAAAAATGTGAAACTAAAAATGGTCGACATTTAAGCAGCATTTGAGTAGAAATTAGTGAAAACATACCCCCTTGATTAAGCTGTGTACAAAAATTTAGAATAAGTAGATTATGATACCCTACTATACCTAAAAAAAAAAAAAAAAAAAAATTAAATCAAGGATGGCTCATCTACTTACCGATGAAACTTGGGGTGTATAACCCAAATATTAAGCAAATTATTCAAATTTCGAATCCGTTAGTTTTTTGGGGACCATCCATTACATTTGTTTTATTAATTCTAAACATTTTAATTATGGTTCACAACGAAAAGAAAAGAATCGAAACAGAATATAGTTCAATTTATTAATAAACCAAATTCTTTGAATTATTTGTATATAAGATATATATA
Source organism: Artemia sinica (assembly GCA_027921565.1). Lineage (NCBI taxonomy): Eukaryota > Metazoa > Arthropoda > Branchiopoda > Anostraca > Artemiidae > Artemia > Artemia sinica. The sequence continues at coordinate 21,920,984 of CM051266.1, read as the reverse complement.
TATATATATATATATATATATATATATATATATATATATATATATATATATATATATATATATATATATAATATATATATATATATATATATATATATATATATATATATATATATATATATATATATATATATAATTTTAAAATTTTAAAGAGAAACTAGTGAGTGCATATACTTATAGTGTTTCTAAAAACACTCCCCACAATTTCAAAAACAGCAACTAGTACAAGAAACTCCTTGATTCCCTGGGGTCAAAACCACTTGGCTGAGACCCAATTATCTCGGAAGGTAATATCTATACAAATGTTTGTATTCCGCCATGTCTAAGAATTGTAATTATGACAACAAGAAGAAAGAATCAAAATGCACTTTGATTAAATTTAATCTACCATGTTAGTTTATATAGAACTACAATTAATACACGACACTGACAATTTGCATGACATACACATGAAATAAATGGATAATATTAATACATGATAAATTAAAGATTTGATGTTCACATTATCTGTATTTGTACTTCTGTGTAAGTGGAAGCAGATTATGCATATAAATTTCCTCTCGTTATGTAGATTTTATGGTTAGATTTCTGTTTTTATTAGTTGATTTACAACTATGTGTATGCTATTTTGGCTGAATTATTATATCTCTGTAGTGATAAAAAAAATGAAATAAATTGTCACCTAAGAGATGTGTCCATATGTTTCCTGTTTCTGTATGCACACTAAATATACTATGCAAGCATCGTCTAAAAGACTGAAGAGGAGGTCGGTAACCATGAAGTATATAATCATTGTCTTGAAGCCATTGAGGCAAGGTGTGAAAATGGCAGACTGTCCAAGAGATATTCATCCAAATCTTTCGTAGCACATCTTCTGCATATGTATATACACTGGTAGCAATAGCACTGAACCCCCAGTCATCAATTATTAAAGGATCTTCAACATCTAAATCTGGCGGGAGGATTGGAGGAAGAGGCAGAAAATCTTCCTGTATTTCTTCCTCATCATCATCTGAATCATCCTCACTATCATCGCTAAGATCGCCAGATGATTCTTCAAACGAAGATGTGCATGGAATCTAAAATGATTATTAATTTTGATCCAATAAAAGTAAAATCAATTGATTACTGCAGCAAAGACAAAATGATTCCATCCTAATTTGAAAATTTTACTTTCACCTTTAAAAAACAAATAAATTAAAATCCACAAAAACACAACTTTTTTGCGTGGTGTCTTTTTTCAACACCAGCAAGTCTAAAACTAGTAGCTATCAAACCAAGATTTCTTAAAACAAGAATTTGACGGACAACTGAAAGCATTTTGTCTTTGCTTTTTCTAAGATTGCAAAAAAAACTGAAAATTTCCATATTTATGTATAAATATAATACAGTTACAGCTTATTTTCATCTCAAAACTGTTCTATCCTTTTTAAAATTTTACTCGGTCCGATTTGAGCTGATCCTCAGAAAAAGCAGCACTAACATCTATTTTAAGAAAATCAGCCCATTTTCTTCTTTTTGGCAATAATTACAGAACTAGTTTTTAGTATTTCACATTTTAGCAGACACAAATTTTCCATATTTCGACATTCGACTTGAATTAAATAAAAGATACAATAAAAAGTATGCGAAGATTTAACTAAAAAAAGCTTCTTGAAATTTTTGGTTTTAGCTTTAGATTTTCTAATGACAGGAGCTGTGATAGCCTATCAACTGTCCTTTCAGCTATATAGGGTCTTTCCAGGTATTCAAATTAACCCAAATCAGTTACATCAGAGGCATAGTAAAAGCCATACGGCTCCAATGTTTTATTATTTATTTATTTATTATTATTTATTTTTCCAGAGGCACTTCATATGGAAGGGGTCGTCGTATAAACTTCAAAGGGGGCTCATTCGATTGGAAATCGAGAGTTCTAGTGCCCCTTTCTAAGGGTCAAAAGTGATTGGAAGGCAACTAACACCCCTTCCACGCCCACCATTTCCCACAACACATCCAATCAAAATTTTGAGATAGCCATTTTGTTCTACGTAGTTGATTTCCAGATAGAAATTATGTTTTTGAGGAGGACACTCCTCCCGCAGCCCTCAGGGCAAGGGTTGTAAGTTGGGGGCATATAAGCTTTTTATAGAAAGGTTTGTGGTTGAAACTTCAAAAAGGGCTCATTCGATTCGAAATTGAAATGGCTAGTGCCCTTTTTAATAGTCGAAAGTGATTGGAAGGCAACTAACACCCCTCTCACGCCCACCTTTTATCCAAACACATCCAATCAAAATTTTGAGATAGGCATTTTGTTAAAAATAGTTCAAACATCAGATAATAAAAACTCCGAGGTTGACACAACCCCATTTTTTCACTTTAATATTGTTACTTTGATACCAGTTTTGATACTTTGATGAACATTGATTTTTTTTTTTTTAAGTTTGATTTTGAAATAAGGAATTTTTAAAACTTTATACATTTGGCAATCAAAAACGAACAAAATTAATTAAAAAAAAACTTTCCGAAAAATAAGTTCTTCAAAGAAAAGTAAAGGTCATTATAAAATAAAGCTCAGCAGACACAAATACCTGTTAAAATTCAAACTCAAAAAGATCCATCAGTTCATGAATTTATTTCACTGTATTTTTATTTTCAATTCTGTAAGAACTGGAAAAGAAAATATTTGTAATATAATTCGTTTTCAGTTCAGTGCTAATGACGCAGTAGGCTTTTGGTTTTTATTTACAGTTAAGGATGGGGGCAGTATCCAAACTCTTGTTTGTAGTGAAACTATATTCGTCTTGAACAACTTTAGAAAGAGATAATAAATTAAACGGAATATTTGATGTATAATGATATTAATTGCTGAAAGCTCATCAGTTCAAAATTTTACTATAAGTTTAATGTTTGTTTTCAATATTAAGTACAAAAGAAAATATTTGTCATAAAATAGGTTTTCAGTAAAGTGCCAATGATGCAGTAGGTTTTAGACTTTTACAGTGAGAGAAGGAGGCGATACCCAAACTCTTGTTTGTAGTGATTCTGTTCGTTTCAAGCTTGATTTGCATATTCAATTTAAGTTTCACTCGTTTTAAGATTTAATTATTCATTTATATTAATATCGATTGTATGTTTGTTTGCATTGATTGTTTATTTAATCTCTGTTCGTTTTAAGTTTCATTTATACTTCAATAGCAAAACATTTTTTTTTCGTTTTAAGCTTGATTTTCATATTCAATCTAAGCATTACTCACTGTAAGATCTATTTATTCATTTATATTATTACTTGTTGTACTTTTTTTGCTATGATTGGTTATTTAATTTCTGTTCGTTTTGGGTTTCATTTATTCTTTAATAGTAATTTCTGGTCGTTTTAAGTTTAGATTTTAACAGGTATTTGTATCTGCTGAGCTTAAGTTTAAAATGGCCTTTACTTTTCTTTGAAAAACTTATTTTTCGGAAAGTTTTCTTTAATTAGTTTTCTAATAAGATTGATCACATTGCTTCATCTGCCACTAAATAAAACGACACACCCACATCTTCACATTAAAAGATGGGGAAGGGAGAAATTTCTCTATCAAGTTTAGGTTATTCCAAAGAACTCACAAGGAACATTTGAGCTAATACTAGCTTGAGATCTATAATACCAGGGATTCTTTAACATTTAAAATTGTAAATTTTTTCATTAACGCTTCTCTATTTGAGCTAAGCAAGTCTCTACTGAGTAATCTGTTCATCAAAATGAGAAGTATTGGCTAGGGACCAAACCTACGACGTATAGTGGACGTGGATACAATTCATAGATGGAAGAGAACTTCTCTAACAAAACATGGAAGTTCTGCCTTCAAAATCGTGTTATAACAGCCAATACGTTAAAATAGTATCCAGGGAACTGTACATTTTTTTATTTGACCCATTCTATCAGGCACAATTATACTCTTAACACCATATCTCTGGCTCTGTGCATGTATAAGTTACATTCGTTCCGTGCATTTATTTCTGCTTTTACGATCCTGATATTTCTTGCCTGAAATCATTTCTTTGAAGTTGTTTTTTCTATGTATAGATACTGTTAAACAAAATTAAAAATAGAGCATTGATTTTCATAAGAAAAACGTATACCAGTTTTGATTGAGATACCATATTTGATAAAAACTTATGCCAGTACAGAGAAATCTCACAATGGTTTGGATCAGAGATTGCAAAAGAACTGTCAAAATAAAGCTTATATCTCAATTACATTAAAGATTTCAAAACCAATGTAAGGCAAACAAAAATATCAGTATTTTGAACAAGTCAAGCGAGACACATTTCTTGTAACTGTCCAAGTGTACCTCTGGATTTTGTTCTCTGTCATTTAATTAAGGCAATGTAGTTCAGCAGACCAGTAGAAATATGTACAAAAGATGCATAATACCCCTATTTAGCAAAATATTTTGACTAAAGGCCTAAAGGTTTCAGGGTTCTCTATTCAGAAGAAAGGAATGTCTAAAGCTGATATATTACAAAAAAATGTGTATTTTGAGGTGATGTTTCCTATTGATGGAAAAGGACAGAGTTAAACATAAAGAAGTTACGATTATTTTAATTTAACGAAAACAAATTTTAAGATGACGTTAAACATTTCAAATACTGGAAATTAGTTTTTGCTTTGAATTGAACATATCGAGTTGTCCTAGGCTGAGTTGCCCCCAAGGGACTTTCCTATTATATGGACATTTCTATCCAGCCAATGTCTAGTGTGATAGCTTTTCTAACCAATGCTACATAGTTGGATTAAAAAACAGAAAAAAAAGAAAATCTTTCTTAGGTCCAATATACAGTCAAAAATGAATTACAAGAAGAAAAAAAAAAAAAAAACATTTCTATCAGTGGTAATTAGGTAAAGCCACTCAAAGAGAATAGATTATACGATAAATTAAGATAAAAACTGAAGACTGATTACATAAAAGTCCTTTCTATGGTCTCCAGCTACAACGGTCCTTCCATCAGGTCTAGACTCCAAAGGATTTCTTCGAAGATTTGAGTCCAGATTAATATCATATTCGGTTATTTCTTCCATGAGTTTAGAAGCCAACTTGTTTTCTTTTACTAAAATAAAAATTTTACAATTAATAATATTGTTCCTACATAAAATGGGATTTATTTTATTTCTATAACCACTTTCTTTATGGTTCTAAACTGGTTTACACTATATTTGCATCCTACTAAGTTTGAAATAACTCTCCTAGTAATATAAAGTTGCTGAGTCAAAAAAGAGCTAAATCTACAATGGTGACGAAACTTTTTTGGCTGTTTGCCTCCATTTGATTTCTGCCTCTATTTATTTTATTGATATGAAAATTATGGACTTGCCATCGAACTTTGATCCTAATTCCTCTATTTGTCTTTTTAACAAGCCCTGAGAAGGTTATTGCGGTTGGAAGGTGCAAATTTTTTTTCAAGTATTCCAAATCAAGCAATTGAACGGAAAAGAGGGATTATACCATAATCATTTCTACATTCAGAATGGAAATTAGCTGAAAAAACTTCCCCTTACGAGGGGGGTTTTATTTTAAGAAATAAAACAACAAAATCATTCTTTCCTAGGGAAAAAAAAATATTTTTCTCAAGCATCAGCTTTGATTTTAGCCCCCTACGCTCTCTAAAAAAAAGGAAAAAATGCTCTTTATTATGAGGACCAGGATGTACCTAAATTAACCTTCTTTTTTATCTCCAAAATAAAAATATAGGTGAAAAATGTGTACAAAGTATATTACATTCTGTCAAAGAAGGGGGGGGGGGGCCCGACCTCAATCCAGCACATTGAAACCCTACTGAATTAAGTGCCAGGATTTATTATCTGCACTGATCCCTTTACATTAGCCTATTTTATCCAAAACAAATAGCGCAATTTGTACAAGTAGTAAGTACATATGGAATTCTAAGGGGCCCCCATACCAGACCGGTTTCTGGTGAGTATAGTCTGGTTTGGTAGGTACAATCTGGTTAGGTGGGTATAATCTGGTTTGATGGGTATAGTCTGGTTTAGTTTTTCAAAGAGAGTGAGTATTTGACATTTTTGCAAAAAAGGATAAGGAATTCGCAAATTGGACGCTATGAATGATATTAATTAATGTTTTGAATAATAGGAGTGTGAATGATTCTAATTAGTGATTGGATAATTTTTAACAAGAAATGACTGAAAAGTGTTTTGGATGAGATGGGATGATTGTGTACTGTATAATACACAAGTGATGGTTTGCACAGTGTTGTCAATTTTAAATAGTTTAGAAATAAAAAAAAAATTAACAAGAAATGGCTGAAAAGTGTTTTGAGGGAGTTGAGTTGCACGAGGATTGAGTTGCACGAGGGTTCAGTTACATGCGGATTCAGTTACACGGGGATTAGTTAAATGGGGTCAAGTTGCACGAGGGTTCAGTTGCACGGGGGTTTAGTTAAATGGGGCTTGACTTGCACGGGGGTTGAGTTGCACGAGGGTTCAGTTGCACGGGTGGTTCAGTTACATGCGGATTCAGCTACACGGGGATTAGTTAAATGCGGTTGAGCTGCATAGTCTCGTTGGAAAAAATTGGAGTTCATACTTAAACAGTTCTATTAAGAGCTATTGCTATGGAAATGGCTCATTTTTGAATCAAAACTATGCTTTTCCGACTGAAGATACACATTTGAATCAGAAAATGTGAAAATGTATACAATTGAAACAGAGAAGTGTGTTTTGACGATATTTTCTATATTTTCATCTGAAAAATAGGAGTTCACGCTTAAAAAGTTCTATTAAGAGCTATTTTTATGGAAATGCTTTTACAATCGGAAATGTTCGATTAACATTTGCAAAAAGGGGTAATGGGATTTGCGAATTGGAGGAGATGGGGTGATTGTGTACTGTATAATACACAAGTGATGTTTTGGAGAGTATTGTCAATTTAAAATAGTTTAGAAATAAAAAAAAATTAACAAGAAATGACTGAAAAGTGTTTTGAGGGAGTTGAGTTGCACGAGGGTTCAGTTAAGGGGGTACAGTTACACGGGGGTTTAGTTAAATGGGGGTCGAGTTGCACGAGGGTTCAGTAGCACGATGGTTCAGTAGCACGTTGGGGGTTCAGTTGTACGGGGTTTAGGTTATACAGGGGTTCAGTTACATGGGGGGTTCAGTTGCACGGGGTTTAGTTAAATGGGGCTTGAGTTGCACGGGAGTTGAGTTGCACGAGGGTTCAGTTGCACGGGGGTTCAGTTACATGCGGATTCAGTTACACCGGGATTAGTTAAATGCGGTTGAGCTGCATAGTCTCGTTGGAAAAAATTGGAGTTCATACTTAAACAGTTCTATTAAGAGCTATTGCTATGGAAATGGCTCATTTTTGAATCAAAACTATGCTTTTCCGACTGAAGATACACATTTGAATCAGAAAATGTGAAAATGTATACAATTGAAACAGAGAAGTGTGTTTTGACGATATTTTCTATATTTTCATCTGAAAAATAGGAGTTCACGCTTAAAAAGTTCTATTAAGAGCTATTTTTATGGAAATGTTTTTACAATCGGAAATGTTCGATTAACATTTGCAAAAAGGGGTAATGGGATTTGCGAATTGGAGGAGATGGGGTGATTGTGTACTGTATAATACACAAGTGATGTTTTGGAGAGTATTGTCAATTGAAAATAGTTTAGAAATAAAAAAAAAATTAACAAGAAATGACTGAAAAGTGTTTTGAGGGAGTTGAGTTGCACGAGGGTTTTGTTGCACGAGGGTTCAGTTAAGGGGGTACAGTTACACGGGGGTTTAGTTAAATGGGGGTCGAGTTGCACGAGAGTTCAGTAGCACGATGGTTCAGTAGCACGGTGGGGGTTCAGTTGTACGGGGTTTCGGTTATACAGGGGTTCAGTTACATGGGGGGTTCAGTTGCACGGGGGTTTAGTTAAATGGGGCTTGAGTTGCACGGGAGTTGAGTTGCACGAGGGTTCAGTTGCACGGAGGTTCAGTTACATGCGGATTCAGTTACACGGGGATTAGTTAAATGCGGTTGAGTTGCATAGTCTCGTTGGAAAAAATTGGAGTTCATACTTAAACAGTTCTATTAAGAGCTATTTTTATGGAAATGCTTTTACAATCGGAAATGTTTGATTAACATTTGCAAAAAGGGGGTAATGGGATTTGCGAATTGGAGGAGATGGGGTGATTGTGTACTGTATAATACACAAGTGATATTTTGGAGAGTATTGTCAATTTAAAATAGTTTAGAAATAAAAAAAATTTAACAAGAAATGGCTGAAAAGTGTTTTGAGGGAGATGGGTTGCATGGAGGGTTGAGTTGCACGAGGGTTCAGTTAAAGGGGGTACAGTTACACGGGGGTTTAGTTAAATGGGGTCGAGTTGCACGAGGGTTTAGTAGTACGAGGGTTCAGTAGCACGGGGGTTCAGTTGTACGGGGTTTCGGTTATACAGGGGTTCAGTTACATGGGGGTTTAGTTAAATGGGGCTTGACTTGCACGGGAGTTGAGTTACACGAGGGTTCAGTTGCACGGGGGTTCAGTTACATGCGGATTCAGTTACACGGGGGTGCCCACCTCACCTGCCCAGAGTCTCAGGCAAGTGACCCTAAATCTGAAAAAGTGGAAATTGGCACAGATTTTCTAAACTGAGCTGGAAAAAATTGGAGTTCACACGTAAGAAGATCCATTAAGAGTTATTCTTTGTGGAAAATGACTCATTTTGGAACCAAAACTATGCTTTTCTGACTGAAAATACACAATTGAATCAGACAAATGTATCTTGATCGTATTTTCTGTAATTTTGCTGCATAAAATGGATTTCACACTTAAAAAGTTTCATGAAGAGCTATTTTTATGAAAATGGCTCATTTCGATCCAAAACCACGCTTTTCTGACTGAAGATCCAAGAAATGGGTTTTTGATCAAATTTTCTATAATTTCGACTGAAAAATAGGAGTTCACACTTAAAAAGTTCTATTAAGAGCTATGAATTGCTTTCGAAAACCCCATATGAATTAGTTGAAAATAAAGTTTTAACAAGAAATGTCTGAAAAGTATTTTTTGGGTGGTTGGGGTGATGACAGAGTGGATGTCTTAGATTAGTTATAGTGCTGTACTCTGGCATGAATTGCTTTCGAAAACCCGGATGAATTAGTTGAAAATATAGTTTTAACAAGAAATGTCTGAAAAGTATTTTTTTGGGGGGAATCCGAGCTAATTAGGGTTTTTGACCGTAAACTCTAGTTTTTTACAAGAAAATTATGGAAAATACAATTCTCTGGTTCAAATGTGAAACTTAAGTCCTTTTTAGGATCGAAAAAATAAACTATTTCTGTAAAATCTGAGCTAATAAGGGTTTTTGACCGTAAACTATAGTTTTTTGTAAGAAAATTATGGAAAATACAATTCTCTGATTCGTAGGTGAAACTTAAGTCCGTTTTTGGATCGAAAAAATAAACTATTTCCGTAAAATCTGAGCTAATAAGGGTTTTTGACCGTAAACTATAGTTTTTTGTAAGAAAATTATGGAAAATACAATTCTCTGATTCGTAGGTGAAACTTAAGTCCATTTTTGGATCGAAAAATAAAACTATTTCTGTAAAATCTGAGCTAATAAGGGTTTTTGACCGTAAACTCTAGTTTGTTGTAAGAAAATTATGGAAAATACAATTCTCTGGTTCAAATGTGAAACTTAAGTCCCTTTTTGGATTGAAAAATAAAACTGTATTCGTAAAATCTGAACTAATAATTCAATATTTTTTTCATAAAAACAAACTTTTTTTTTCAAAAAAAAATATGTTAATACGTTTAAGCAATAAATATCTTTAAGCTTAAACCGTCTTTATTCTTTAGAATAGTTTTATTCATTTCATTAAATTATGAAGAAATTGTAAGTAAGTAACAATAGCTTTCTTGAATTCGCTTCCTGGACACAATACAGATATTTAATTCAAGAAATCATAATAAAATCGCAAGTAAGTAATAAAGTCTTTATTGTTTTCACCTATTGGATACACAATACTGAAATTTCATTCAAGAAATTATGAAGGAATTGTAAATAGGTAACACACTCTTTCTTGAAGTCACCTCTTGTATACACAATGCAGAAATTTCATTTAAGAAATTATCAAAAATTGTAAGTAAGTAGCAAATTCTTTCTTGAATTCGCCTCCTGGATAAATAAAAAAAAGATTTTTCATTCAAGAAATTATGACAAAATTCTAAGTAAGCAACAAACTCTTTCTTGAAGTTACCTCATGGATACAAAATGCAGAAATTTCATTTAAGAAATTATCAAAAATTGTAAGTAAGTAGCAAATTCTTTCAAAAATATGTTAATACGTTTAAGCAATAAATATCTTTAAGCTTAACCCGTCTTTATTCTTTAGAATAGTTTTATTCATTTCATTAAATTATGAAAAAATTGTAAGTAAGTAACAATAGCTTTCTTGAATAGGTAACACACTCATTATTGAAGTCACCTCTTTTCTACACAATGCAGAAATTTCATTTAAGAAATTATCAAAAATTGTAAGTAAGTAGCAAATTCTTTCTTGAATTCGCCTCCTGGATAAATAAAAAAAGACATTTCATTCAAGAAATTATGACAAAATTCTAAGTAAGCAACAAACTCTTTCTTGAAGTTACCTCATGGATACACAATGCAGAAATTTCATTTAAGAAATTATCAAAAATTGTAAGTAAGTAGCGAATTCTTTCAAAAATACGTTAATACGTTTAAGCAATAAATATCTTTAAGCTTAACCCGTCTTTATTACTTAGAATAGTTTTATTCATTTCATTAAATTATGAAGAAATTGTAAGTAAGTAACAATAGCTTTCTTGAATTCGCTTCCTGGACACAATACAGATATTTAATTCAAGAAATCATAATAAAATCGCAAGTAAGTAATAAAGTCTTTATTGTTTTCACCTATTGGACACACAATACTGAAATTTCATTCAAGAAATTATGAAGGAATTGTAAATAGGTAACACACTCATTCTTGAGGTCACCTCTTGTATACACAATGCAGAAATTTCATTTAAGAAATTATCAAAAATTGTAAGTAAGTAACAAATTCTTTCTTGAATTCGCCTCATGGATAAATAAAAAAGACATTTCATTCAAGAAATTATGACAAAATTCTAAGTAAGCAACAAACTCTTTCTTGAAGTTACCTCATGAATACACAATGCAGAAATTTCATTTAAGAAATTATCAAAAATTGTAAGTAAGTAGCAAATTCTTTCTTGAATTCGCCTCCTGGGTAAATAAAAAAGACATTTCATTCAAGAAATTATGACAAAATTCTAAGTAAGTAACAAACTCTTTCTTGAAGTTACCTCATGGATACACAATGCAGAAATTTCATTTAAGAAATTATGAAAAAATTGTAAGCAAGTAACAAACTCTTTCATGAAGTCACCTCGTGGATACACAATGCAGAAATTTCATTAAAGAAATTATGAAAAAATTGTAAGTAAGTAGCAAATTCTTTCTTGAATTCACCTGCTGGATAAACAAAAAAGACATTTCGTTCAAGAAATTATGACAAAATTCCAAGTAAGTAACAAACTCTTTATTGTTTTCATGACTTAGATACACGATGTAGAAATTTAATTCAAGAAATTATGAAAAAATTCTCAGTAAGTAACAATTTCTTTCTTGAAGTCAACTCTTGGATACACAATACGGAAATTTCATTTAAGAAATTATGAAAAAATTGTAAGCAAGTAACAAACTCTTTCCTGAAGTCACCTCTTGGATACACAATGCAGAAACTTCATTTAAGAAACTATGAAAAAATTGTAGATAAGTAACAAATTCTTTCTTGAAGTCACCTCTTGGATACACAATACAGAAATTTCATTAAAGAAATTATGAAAAAATTGTAAGTAAGTAGCAAATTCTTTCTTGAATTCACCTGCTGGATAAACAAAAAGACATTTCGTTCAAGAAATTATGACAAAATTCTAAGTAAGTAACAAACTCTTTATTGTTTTCACGACCTAGATATACGATGTAGAAATTTAATTCAAGAAATTATGAAAAAATTCTCAGTAAGTAACAATTTCTTTCTTGAAGTCAACTCTTGGATACACAATACGGAAATTTCATTCAAGAAATTATGAAAATATTTGTAAGTAAGTAACAAACTCTTTATTGATTTCATCTCTTGGATATACAGTACAGATACTTCATTCAAGAAATTATGAAAAAAATTGCAAGTAAGTAACTTTTTTTCTCTTTATCACAAACAATTTTCACTTAGCTACACGATGTAGAAATTTAATTCAAGAAATTATGAAAAAATTCTCAGTAAGTAACAATTTCTTTCTTGAAGTCAACTCTTGGATACACAATACGGAAATTTCATTCAAGAAATTATGAAAATATTTGTAAGTAAGTAACAAGCTCTTTATTGATTTCAACTCTTGAATATACAGTACAGATACTTCATTCAAGAAACGTGATTAAACACGTTTTGAAACTACATGCTATTTGCATGCCTTTCCTTGGCACCTTTCCAAAGGAGCGGGGAAGAAACGTGATTAAAAACGTTTTGAAACTACATGCTATTTGCTTGCCTTTCCTTGGCACCTTTCCAAACGAGTGGGGATTCCCCCACTGGTTCCTACACATTGCAAAAGACAAACAAACAGAATCATAGTGAGAGAGATATCCAAATAGTTGGGTTGATCTAGGTTCACTTAGAGTGGCGCGCCACTCTAAGCTCAGTTTAGAAAATCTGTGCCAATTTCCACTTTTTCAAATTTAGGGTCACTTGCCTGAGACTCTGGGCAGGTGAGGTGGGCACCCCCGTGTAACTGAATCCGCATGTAACTGAACCCCCGTGCAACTGAACCCTCGTGTAACTCAACTCCCGTGCAAGTCAAGCCCCATTAAACTAAACCCCCATGTAACTGAACCCCTGTATAACCGAAACCCCGTACAACTGAACCCCCGTGCTACTGAACCCTCGTACTACTAAACCCTCGTGCAACTCTACCCCATTTAACTAAACCCCCGTGTAACTGTACCCCCTTTAACTGAACCCTCGTGCAACTCAACCCTCCATGCAACCCATCTCCCTCAAAACACTTTTCAGCCATTTCTTGTTAAATTTTTTTATTTCTAAACTATTTTAAATTGACAATACTCTCCAAAACATCACTTGTGTATTATACAGTACACAATCACCCCATCTCCTCCAATTCGCAAATCCCATTACCCCCTTTTTGCAAATGTTAATCAAACATTTCCGATTGTAAAAGCATTTCCATAAAAATAGCTCTTAATAGAACTGTTTAAGTATGAACTCCAATTTTTTCCAACGAGACTATGCAACTCAACCGCATTTAACTAATCCCCGTGTAACTGAATCCGCATGTAACTGAACCCCCGTGCAACTGAACCCTCGTGCAACTCAACTCCCGTGCAACTCAAGCCCCATTTAACTAAACCCCCGTGCAACTGAACCCCCCATGTAACTGAACCCCTGTATAACCGAAACCCCGTACAACTGAACCCCCAACGTGCTACTGAACCATCGTGCTACTGAACCCTCGTGCAACTCGACCCCCATTTAACTAAACCCCCGTGTAACTGTACCCCCTTAACTGAACCCTCGTGCAACTCAACCCTCGTGCAACTCAACTCCCTCAAAACACTTTTCAGTCATTTCTTGTTAATTTTTTTTTTATTTCTAAACTATTTTAAATTGACAATACTCTCCAAAACATCACTTGTGTATTATACAGTACACAATCACCCCATTTCCTCCAATTCGCAAATCCCATTACCCCTTTTTGCAAATGTTAATCGAACATTTCCGATTGTAAAAGCATTTCCATAAAATAGCTCTTAATAGAACTTTTTAAGCGTGAACTCCTATTTTTCAGATGAAAATATAGAAAATATCGTCAAAACACACTTCTCTGTTTCAATTGTATACATTTTCACATTTTCTGATTCAAATGTGTATCTTCAGTCGGAAAAGCATAGTTTTGATTCAAAAATGAGCCATTTCCATAGCAATAGCTCTTAATAGAACTGTTTAAGTATGAACTCCAATTTTTTCCAACGAGACTATGCAGCTCAACCGCATTTAACTAATCCCCGTGTAGCTGAATCCGCATGTAACTGAACCCCCCGTGCAACTGAACCCTCGTGCAACTCAACCCCCGTGCAAGTCAAGCCCCATTTAACTAAACCACCGTGCAATTGAACCCTCGTGCAACTCGACCCCATTTAACTAATCCCCGTGTAACTGAATCCGCATGTAACTGAACCCTCGTGCAACTCAACCCTCGTGCAACTCAACTCCCTCAAAACACTTTTCAGCCATTTCTTGTTATTTTTTTTTCATTTCTAAACTATTTAAAATTGACAACACTGTGCAAACCATCACTTGTGTATTATACAGTACACAATCATCCCATCTCATCCAAAACACTTTTCATTCATTTCTTGTTAAAAATTATCCAGTCACTAATTAGAATCATTCACACTCCTATTATTCAAAACATTAATTAATATCATTCATAGCGTCCAATTTGCGAATTCCTTATCCCTTTTTGCAAAAATGTCAAATACTCACTCTCTTTGAAAAACTAAACCAGACTATACCCATCAAACCAGATTATACCCACCTAACCAGATTGTACCTACCAAACCAGACTATACTCACCAGAAACCGGTCTGGTACGGGGGCCCCTTAGAATTCCATATGTACTTACTACTTGTACATATGGAATATCAGCATGATTGATAATGTAAGAAGATGCACAGTCTCACGAAATTATTCCAACTGTCACTTCCCATACAATGAAATTAAAGGTTACCACAGTGGCGGATCCAGGGGGGCTCCCCCCCCTCCTACCGTAGTCTAAAGTACTGTAATTTACTTAATTAACGCAAGTTTGCGTTAATTAAAGTTGTTCCTAACACAAGTTTAATGGATCAACCTATTTTGCACCCTCCCCCCTAAAAAAAATCCTGTATCCGCCCCAGGGTTACCAGAAGATAATTAGTTTCAAAAATAATACCCAATTTACACAACAGCCATACCTTTCAATTAAGAAGTTATAATTTGTGAATGGTCCATTATCTGGATTATGGATTTGGATTATATTTTAATTAAATTGCACAAAAACTGGACAACTTAAAAGACAAGAAGATTGTTAGAAAGCCATATATCTTTAAACATGGCACAAACTTGGTTCCAGGTCATTTTACCACTGTCATGTATTTAAATCCTTCATCAAATCTAGGATATAGATTGGCATCAATAATTTTTAATGCCAAAGGTGCGTTTCAGACAATGACATAAATGAGTTTTAAACAAAGAATAATAAGATATAGGCAAGAGTAAAAAAGAAGAAGCAAATACAAACTTTCTTTAGATTTTCTTTCTTCCTCAATATTTTTAATTGTATAAAAATGCCCTTTTTATTGATAAGATCTGAATTAAACAACGTGATTTATAACAGAATGTACTTTCTTGTGCAAGAACAATTAGAAATAAATTATTAAGACAAAGATGGAGATGAACCCAACTTTTCTGTTCCCCGCCGATGGGAAAGAAGTAAGGATCAGTAGCTTATCTAACCCTTTCTGTTTTCATCAGGTAGAAACCAATATAATATGGATATTTTAAAAATAAATAAAACGATAGGCATGACTTACACATTGAATGGGAATCGTTTCCCTCTTGGACTAAATAGCCTAATAATTACATGTTCTATTTAAGGGGATTATTCGCAATAAACCCTGTCATAGCGGCAAAAAAGTGTCAGTAGCAAAAAAAAACAAAAAAAAAAACAGGAAGTGAAGCTGGCTTATAACAAAGGCTAGTCAAAATTACTCCAACTAGTGACAAACAACTAGTGAAAACGCAAGTTAATTAAAAAGTGACCACGCTTCCCATTTCCATAATAAATTTTTATGTATAAACCAGTATTTAAAATGGGTCTCATTCATTATTTTACAAGATTTTCAAAAATGCTATGCCCTTTTTGAAATGATTGCAATATAAAAACGTCAAAATTGGAAGTTCTTTTAAAGTCTTGAGCGAAATGACTTGATTTTAGTTCAGAAAACACTTTCCACAAGCGGGTTGGATTCACTTTCCAAGTTTGGCCAATTCTTATCTTCTCGCGAATTACATTATGACAGCTTTCCGCTAGTTGCAAAAAATGAAAATAGACTATGGATAGTTAAGCTGGCTTGGCTTCCCAGCTAGTAAAATAAGGCCTTTAAAGACCACACCTTATAGCACTGGATCACCTTTTCCTTTTCTCTTTGATTTAGGGTTATTTTTCTGTTTTTAATTCTTGCTAGAACCTTTTCTTTTTATTAAGATATATAAAATTGTCATGAGTCCTCCATCAATTTTGTCTCTATTGACGTATTTATGGCATAGAGCACCTGTCTTTAAGAATAACGTGTCTTTGAGGGTTCTTTGTTTGAGCCATACTTTGACTAAAATTTGTTTTATAAAATAAAAAAAAGGAAAATTACTTGTCTTTTTATTTCTTTTATCTTTGTATATCTTTATGTTCCTCACATCAATGTAGGTTTGTTCCTCAGATCAGATCAAAATCGGTTCCATAGATCAATATAGATACAATCAGATACGATATTTTGACAACTTGGATGTAAATAGGGTCTTTTGATTTAGTGCATATTTCCCTTAATATTCAATGAAATTAGCAATTTGATACCATTGGCCATTCGTGACAGAATGCAGATAAGACTTTTTGATAACCTGGATGCAATATGCCATTTTGACAAGCAGGATGCCGTTAAACTCTTTGATTTAGTTCAATAGTTTTAACTGTAATAGTAAAATTTGTGGGACTAGGCTATTTACAGTCACAGTTATAAGATCTTTTGACTAGTTTGAACAAAGTGGCTATTTCATGACTTTGACTGGTCTTAAGGGGGTTCTAAAAAGGACAAGGGATGCCGTTTGCCCTCTAAGCACTATTCAGCATGCCCTGAAACTTTCAAGTCCTCAGTCATTCGTGAGATGTCACCCATGCGCCCTTTTGACAGTCAGTAGGCACATAGTGTTTTGATTTGTTTTGATATTACAGCTGCATGTTTTGATAAACTGGATGCACATAGTATCTTTTGATTCAGTTGAACATATCCTTCAATATTCCCTGAAGTTTCACCTTAATACTTTTAGCCTTTTAGCAAACACCCCACACATACCCAGGATCAAACCTTTCCCCTTTTCCTAATGACATGTCATGCATATAAAAAAGGCAAACTTGCATAATTTACAATCCTTGTCCTGGGGGCTGTGGGTGGCATTCCATCCCTGGAGCCATATTTACAAGATCTTTTGACTATTTTGAACAAAATAGCTTTTTCAAAATTTTAATCGGTGTTTAGGGGAAGAGGCATCTAAAAAAGGCAAGAGGGCTGATGTCCCTCTGATAGCTCTTCAAAATCCCCTGAAAGTTTCAACTTAATACCTTCAGCCTTTCCTTAGATATTGCTGATACACCCTTTTGACAACCAGCATGCATAGAGTGAGTTTTGATTATGTTTGGCACCCATCTTAAAAGCTGTGGGGGCTTATGTTATTGACTCACAAATGATAATTCATTCTGATTTTCTTTTTCGTTGTTGTTTTCACATTTTTGCCAGTTTTCGTGTAGTCATATTATTTGTCGACTCCTAATTGCGAATTCGGCCTTTTTGGCCTTGTGATAGCGATTTTTTTAAAATAAATATCTTATCTTATGTCATCCCAATATACATAGTCATTTGACATTAGACTATTTTGAACAAGATGGCTAATTCAAAAATTTGATTGAATGTTTTTTCTAGGAAGGGCAGCTAAAAAGGGAATGGGAAGGAGGTAAGGGAGTTGGGAGTCATCTAACCACATTTCAGCATCCCCTTCAAAATGTCCTGAAAGTTTCAACTTGATAACGTCAGCCATTCTTAAGATGTTGCAGATCCTCCTTTTTGACAAACTGGATGCACATAGACCATATTAATAATCTTAGCCTTTTTGGATTGCAGTTTTCTTTTTCGTTGTTGTTTTTGCATTTTCGCCAGTTTTCGTGTAGTCATATTATTTGTCGACTCCTAATTGCGAATTCGGCCTTTTTGGCCTTGTGATAGCGATTTTTTTAAAATAAATATCTTATCTTATGTCATCCCAATATACATAGTCATTTGACATTAGACTATTTTGAACAAGATGGCTAATTTAAATTGATGGCTTAGCCTTTTTGGATAAACCCAGAATCAAACACTTCCTTTCTTACTAATGATAAATCCTGCATGTAAACAATGGGCAAATATAATAATTTACAATCCTCGCCCGGGACTCGGTGGGGGGCATGGCATCAATAGAGGCATAGCTATTAGACCTTGGGCTAAATTGAACAAGTTCAAAATTTCGATCAACATTGAGCACAGGGGACATATACAAAGGGCGAGGAGGGAGGGGGGTTGGTTGGACTTTAATTCCTCTTCAATATCCTATCGACATATCTTGAAAGTTTCAACTTAATACCCATTGCCATCCCTGAGATATAACTGATATTTCTTTTTGATAACCAGCAAGCATATGGTGTGTTTTGATTGTGTTCAGTATCCCTCTTAGCATTTCCTTTAAGTTTTAACTTAACAAGGGAGATACTAGGTATATACTAGGACATGGTACATAGTGGTTCAAGCTGCATTTCTGCCACCTAGCATCATAAGCAGCGCAAAAGCGCTGCCTAAGTAAAGAACAAAGTTGGCACAATGTATTTTTTTTTTTTTTGGGGGGGGGGGTCTTTAGACCAGGGCACGAGTGTCGAAGGAGCTGTCGTAGAAACTTAGAAAAGTGCTCATTCGATTGGAAATCGGAAGGGCTAGTGCCCTTTTCAATAGTCAAAAGTGATTGAAGGGTAACTAACACCCCTTCCACGCCCACCATTTCCCCAAATACATTCAATCGACATTTTGAGATAGCCATTTTGTTCAACGTAGTTGAAAAGTCCGGAAATAAGGTCTTTGAGAATGACACTCCCCCCATAGCCCCCAGGGCAAGGGTTGTAAGTTATGCCCTGGGGGAATATGAGGTTTCTGTAGAAAGCGTTGTTGAAGAAACTTCAAAAAGGGTTCATTCGACTGGAAAATAAAAGGGCTAGTACCTTTTAAATAGTCGAAAGTGATTGGAGGGCAACTAACCCCCCTCTCACGCCCACCATTTCCCAAGACACATCAAAACATTGAGTAAGCCATTTTGTTCAACGTAGTAGAAAGGTCCAGAACTTAGGTTTTTGAGGATAGACGCCCCCCCCCCCCCGCCCAACACTCAGGGCAAGGTTTGTAAATGATGCCCAGGGTGCATATGAGGTTATCGAAAGCGAAAGCGATAAGAGGGCAAATGACCCCCCAACGCCCATTATTTCCCCAAACACTTCCAATCAAAATTTTGAGATAAGAATTTTGTTCAAGGTACTTGAAAGGTCCGGAAATAATGCCTTTGAGGATAACAAATCCCCCCAGCGCTCAGAGCAAGGGTCATAAGTTATGCCCTGGGGGAATATAAGGTTTTATAGAAAGCGTGGTCATATAAAATTCAGAGGGACCTCATTGGATTTGTAATCAGACGCTCTAGTTCTCTTTTTAAGAGTCAAAGTGAGCCTAGGACAGCTACCCCCCCCCCCCACACACACACACGTCGTTTTGTCCCGAAATGCATCTAATATAAAATGTTGAGATAGCCATTCTATTCAAAATAGTCTAAACATTACAAGGCTAATATCAGATAACAAGGCTTTTGGGGTTGAAACAAACCCCAAAGATTAGGGGCAAGGGTTGTAAATTATGCCCAGGGGGTATTTAAGGTTTTTATGGAAGGGATGGTTGTTTAACTTTTGAAGAGGCTCATTTGGGTTGAAAATTGGAAGTTCTAGTTCCTTTTTAAGCATCAAAAGTGACGGAGTATATTTAGATCCCCCTCTCCCCCACACCCTTTCACCAAACGCATCTGATTGAAATTATGAAAAAGTTTTTTTTTTTTTTTAAACAGTCCAAAGAACATAAAATAATGTCTCTAGGGATGGCAGAACCCCCCAGTGCCCTGGGGATAGGGTTGTAAGTTGTTTTATGAGGGCATATAAGGTTTTTATGGAATAGATGGTCGTATAAACATCAGGTGGGGCTTATCCGATTTGAAACTTGAAGTTATGGAGCCCTTTTTAAGAGTCAATTTGATTTGAGAACAAACAACCCCCCCCCCCTCCATGCTCATCAAATGCCTTAACACCTCGAATCAATTGATGAAAAAGATTATGAAAAGTGTAATTTAAGGTCACGATGGAGGGGTGCCCTAAGAGGGAAGGGCAGCCTGAGATATCGGATGAACCTAAAAGGTATAAGAAAATTGAAATGTAGTATACCTCTATTTTTATACCCTGGTATATTTTGGAATGCTCATTTTTTATATAATATTAATAAATTAAAATTTTGAAGAAGTTATTTTTATTAAGAAAAGAGTAGGTGACATTAGATAAATTATGAGATATATTTAAAGAAAATTTGAAGGTCATCGAGAGGAGAGGAGGTGGGATAAAAAAAAAAAAAAAAAACACCTCGAATCAAAATTTGGAGATAACATTTTAATTCATCGTAGTTGAAGGTTTTGGAAATTATGTCTGTGAGAAAGACAACCCGCCCCCCTATAGCTCTCAGGGAAACCCTATACGCCTTTGGGGCACATAAGGTTATCATAAAAAGGGTGGCCGTATATGCTTTCGAGGGGACTCATTGGATTGGTAATCATAAGTTCAAGTGCCCTTTTTAAAAGGCAGTGATCAGAGCGCAGATACCCCCCCCCCGCCCCACACACACACACACAAACACGTCGTGTTTTCCTGAGATATATCCAAAATATATTTTGAGACAGTACTTTTATTCAAAATAGTTCAATATCACTTAATAAGGCTTTTGAGGTTGATACAAACCACCAGAGCCTGAGGGCGAGGGTTTTAACTTATGCCCCTGGGGCATTTAAGGTTCTTATGAAAGGGATTGTTGTATAAGCTTTAGAAGTGGCTCATTTGGTTGAAATTGGAAGTTCTAGTTGTCTTTTAAGAGTCAATAGTGATGGAGGTCAAGTAGCACCCCCACCCAACTACCCCTGTTTTCACCAAATGCATCCGATTGAAATTGTGCGACAGCAATTTTGTTTAAAATAGTCCAAAGAACATACAAAATTCTTTCAGGGTTGGCACAACCCCCTCCCCCCCGAGCTCTGGAGCAAGGGCTTTAAGTTATACCCTGGTGTCATATAAGGTTTTTATGGAATGGCTGGTTGTATTAAATTTAGATAAGTCTCATTTGATTTTAAATTGGAAGTTATAGTGATCTTTTTATGAGTCAAAGTGATTTGAGAGAACCCCCTTCCCATGCCCAGCATATCCCAAAACAAATATCCAAACAAAGTTTTGAGACATCAATTTTTTCAGCATTTTTTAAAGGTTCAGTAATTATGCGTAGCAATAGTTGTAGTAGTATTAGTAGCAGTATAAAAATAGCACCTTTTTTTAACATCCCCTTCAACACATGATGAAATTTTTAACTTAATACCATCAACCGGTCCTGAAGCATTGCCGAAACGTCCTCATGACAACCTATATGGGCATAGTGTGTTTCGATTTATTTCAATCAAGTTACAATATTGCCCAAAATTTTCGCCTTAATACCCATAGGTTTATTAGTCGTAGTAGTAGCACCAGTAAATGTAATAGTAGCAGTAGGAGCACAGTTGATAGTAATAGTCTTAGTTTTAGTAGCAGTAATAGTAGCAGTAGTTGTAGGAGTAGAAGCATTAGTATTATGATGCAAATATTGTCTTTTGGTTATTCAACATCCCCCACAACAAGCGTTGAAAGTTTTAATTTCACACACAAAACCGTTCCTAAGATACTGCTGATATGCCCTTTTGACAACCTGCATACAGATGGCAGGTTGTCATAGTACAACAGAAATATTCTCTGAAAATTTCACCTTCATACCTTCATAGGTTGTGGATTTTGAGCTAGCCAGAAGACACTGTGTGTATTCATTTAATGCTGCTTCTACGGTTACTGTAACTAACGACACTAATGGCATTAAGTTGAAACTTTTAGGGAACGTTTAGGAAGAGTTTCAGTTACACGAAAAACCTATATGCATGCAGGTACTAAAAGGGCATATAAAGACATAGGCAGCGATGCTCTATCATAGCTAGTAGTATCATTGATATTTTAAAGGAGCTAACTTGATTGAAAATTAGAAGTTCCAGTGTCCTCTTAAGAGTCAAAAGTGATTGGAGGGCAATCAGTCCTCCTCTTTAGCCCACAATATTCCAGACACTTTCAATCAAAATTTTAAGACAGCTATTTTGTTCAGCATAGCTGAATTGTCTAGTAACTATATCTTTAGGGTTATTGGGTAGGTGAACCCACGGCTATGTAATTTGCCTATTATGCTTAAAAACTAAATGTTGCTTTAAAATTAAACCAAACGCAACGTTTGTACGCTGGTTGCCAATAAGACATCTCAGCAATAAACCAAGAATGATTGAAGGTATTAAGTTCGAATTTCCGGGGCTACTTCTATTACTATTTCTGCTCTTAAAATTTGACTAAATCAAAAGAGTGCAAGTATATCCAGGCTGTTAAAGAATATAAATATAATTTTTTGGGAATGGTATGAACTTTTATTCATCAGGTCAACTAGAGGATGTGTATGACTAAATTAAACCCTACTATTTGTGTCATGATTTTCAAAAGAGTTATGTTGTTAAAAATTGCTGAAAAAGTTTCTCCAGCATACAAATAGCAGGTCAAATTATAAATTCTTAATGGAAAACCTGAAAGTCTCAAACTATTATTTTCTTATCCCTGGATAAGACTATGTCAATATTTCAAAAAAAAGTAAAGAACTCCATTAAACCCAAAATGAACTAAAATAGAATCAAATAATCTACCAAGCATACTGTTTTCTGCTCATTTTGAAGTTGACTATTTTATTTATTTCTAAAAGCCAGAACATAATTTGTACTTTACTGGAAAAAATTCTTTTGAACGTTTTCACCTTATAACTTTAAGAAATCAAAAATTAATTAATATTTTAAGGAATAAATATCAGCACATGTTAAAATTAAAGTGACATAATTAAAGTGACAATGCACATTTTTTTCAGTAAATTCATTTGAATTTTTTCAGTAAATTCATTTGAATTTTTTCAGTAAAGTACAAATTATGTTCTGGCTTTTAGAAAAAATAGGGGTTTTGAACCCTACTCGTATTAATTTCTGCTCGTTTTGAGTTTGACTCTTTTATTTATTTTAATTTCTGTTTGTTTTGGGTTTCATTTATTTATTGATACTGATTTGTGGTAGTTGTATGCTTGGTAGATTATTTGATTCTATTTTTGTTCATTCTGGTTTAATGAAGATTTTACTTTTTTTTTAAACTTATTTTGTGGAAAAAGTTTTATTAATTAATCATCTAAAAAATCTGTAGAGGTCATCTAGCATGATTAGATTAATGTTCAACAATCCAGAGCAATTATTTTGGTATGTCACAATTTTATTTTTGAGAAAACTTACCTTAAAGTTTGGAAAATACCTCCCCCCCCCCAAAAAAAAAATATATATTTTTGCCTTTAGGTTTTCTGTGTTTATTCTTTTTTGGTTCAGTGGAATTTAGTGCTTGCTGCACAAAACAAAAGCCAAATCATCAGATCATGTACTGTAGCCATCTTGGGGCAAAATATTAAAAAAAGACCCTTGATTTTGTAGATGGGTATCATCTGGTATATAGTGGGACAGGAAAAACGGTACATGCTGGAACATGTACCAGATGACACCCATCAACAAAATTGAGGGTAATGTTTTTTTCTTCGAAAGGCAAAGATAATTTCGGAGACCACACTGCCTTTCCATGACGATAAAATAAAAGTTCAAAATAGGGATAAAATCCTTTTTAATAGACAGTGTATAGAAAATTCACAAAAAATACCAGATATTTCGGTCACATATACAGTGACCGTCATCAGTAGTAAAACTGTATATCACATCAGTAGTTTTACTACTGATGACGGTCACTGTATTTGTGACCGAAATATTTGGTATTTTTTGTGAACTTTCTATACACTGTCTATTAAAAAGGATTTTATCCCTATTTTGAACTTTTGTTTTTTCGAAAGGCAAGTTCCTTCAAAAGGGTTTAAGTGCATCCAGGTTGTCAAAACAGCACAGATGCAGTGTCTCAGGAACAGAATAGGGTATGAAGTTTCAACTTTCAGGGAAACTTGAGGGGGGAGTAAAACTAAATCAAAAGGTGCTAAGTTTACCCATGTTGTCAAAAAGGTGTATATGTAATATCCCAGAAAAAAAGAGGGGTGGGGTATGTTGTAACTTTCCGAGCACGCTATGGAGGATGTTAAACAAATTCAAAATACACTATGTCCATCCAAGTTTGTCACAAGGGCATATTACGACGTCTTAGGAATGGATAAAGGTATTAAGTTGAATTTTTTAGGGAATGTTGAGTGGGATTTATAACTAAATACAGATGGTTCCATATTTATACTAAAAAGGGGGTTCATGACTAGCAAAGAAGCTCAGCTGTGCAGACACTTCATAGAAGCAAGCAAGATGTGTTATGGTTTGACAAGTGAAAGCACTTGGATCCTTCCTTACAACTGCTGTAGCAAACATCAAGACAATCCCCCAGAACTGGAGAAATGCTAAAGTGGCAGGGATAGACTGGCTGACTGGTTTTCAAGCTCAAAATCAACAATTGTCACTTTACAAGCTTTGACAGGGTCAATATTGGATAGTTCTTCTCAACTCTGAAGTTGGTCCTGAAAAAGCTTTCTTGGACCACAAGTGACATATACAACTGTGAAAGATTTTTCTCAAAAAGCACCTCTCCTCAAGGTCTCCCTGTAGTGCTGCTTGCAGTCATAGCTCTGGTTAGGCAAGCACATTAAAGACCCACAGTGGTCCCTTACAGGGGGCTTGGGTAAATGAAGGAGCTTATTCCAGAGAGGAGATCACAAGACCAATACAGCTCCAGCCTTTTTTTTTACCCTAAATTGCAGCTTGGAGCAATCAATACTCTTCAATTAGCTGGTACCCACGCGAGAAGTCAAGTTTGGTTAATGCTAATGAAATAAAACAAAATATGATGAAAATATATTAGTTTAGAAACAAATATGGGCTATATAATTGCACATTAGGGGGGTGGGGGGTAAAGCATAGCATATATTCTAAACTAACCTAGGTGCGTTTTCCCCCTAAACCCCAAAAAACAATAGTTTAAATATTGTAGACGCAATTACAACCCGCGGTTTGCAATCCAATTCTCTATTGATAGATACCCGTTTGACTAGTTTCCTTTAGCATCTTCCCTATAAAATATATCGCGCGGGTACCAGCTAATTGAAAAGTACCAAGCAATCTAAGGATTTTTCCTTGTAAAGCTTCAGAGCTGATGACCAATATCATCCTAGTGGTTTCGATTCCTTGAGAACCACATAATCCAGCCTTTTCTTGAAAATGTTAGCAGTAGCCATATCTTCAGAGAGTTGGTTCCAGTCATAGACAATTCTTGTAGAAAAGAGTTGAGTACAGACTACTTTAAAAGTTTCAGCCAACGACCACTGGCTATTGACGAAACAATGCTGAGAGAGTTTTGGATTAATTAATTTGTAAATTAGAATAGCGTCACCTCTTCTTCTCCTGCATACAAGTGCAGTGAGTTTGGATTAAGCTAGTCTTGTGGGGTAAAAGAGTTCCTGCATGTCAGATACTGTGTGTTCCAAAACCTTAGTATCTTTCTTAAAATGCAGAAGGCTAGAGACATTCCGACTTTGAGCTAATGAATATGGGAGAGGAAGTGGAAAGTGAGCAAATGATCAACCCCATCAATCACTTTTTTAACAAGGATACTGAATTTTAAATCTTCTTCCTCATTTACAGAAGAGATCTGATGGCTAGAAAGAATATAAGAGTGACAATCAAGGAAATAATCTATAATATTCCTTCTTATAACTATCAGAAAATAAGCAAGGATCCAGAGGAGGGATTCCTCTTCAAACTTGATTGCAAGTTACTCAGGACAGACTTTGTCAAAATTTTTAGAAAATTCAAGAAGAATCATGTCAGCAGACACCTCTGTATCACCTAACTTAGCATTGCAGTCATATAATTCCAAAATATTGGTGTTGACAGACCGTTGAGAACAAAAATCATGCTGCTAGCTGTGCAAGAGATCAATTGCTTCAGGATATTGTATGCAGAATTGACTGTCTTATCAAGAACCTTAACAACTGCTGGTATCATGATTATGCATCAATAGATTTCAGCAAGGTACTTTCTACCCTTCTTAAATATGGGCAGTTATCCAGTGCATTGGTAGTCTGGAAAGATTCAATGATAAAATAAATAGCAAAGAAAGTGGTGGGGACAAGACTGCTAAGCATTCATGCAGGATGTGAGAATGAATGCAGTCAGGGCCAAAGAGTTGTTAGTTTTAAGGGCTTAAGTTTCTTTGGAACCATCATAAAAGAAATTGAAATTGGTTCCATCTTAAGTGATACTTTATATACAGTAGGGGGGGGGCAGAAGCAATGGAATTGGAGGAAAAAATAGAGGAGAACTGTTGCTTGAGAACTTTGATTTTCAGCTCGGGATAAGTATTAAATTGACTATTTGGCAAGATTTTAGGCACTGATGTCTGTCCTTGGCGCTTATTTGTGTACACACACAAATAAACCAACCTTTTGAAATGAACATTAACAAAGCGGAGGAAACACTGCAACAAACAAATAAAAAATCAAGCCAGAAGAAATTCAAAACTTACATTGGGTAATAATTCTATCCCTAGCAAATAATTTAGCATTTCTACTAACCTCATTTTATTTAATATGGTCAAATGATCCTGGTTTAAAAGGAGAAAGAATACAAGGGATCAATATTCTCTTTGTATTAAGTTATTCTAAATTAAATTTATTTGAATATCCCCAGTATCTCTATTTAAAGTAAGGTCTTTGTTTAAATATTTTTGAATTTCAATTGCCTCCCTAAAAAATTGTGATAAACCAATTATTATGGGAATTAAAATTACATAGTCAAAAAGAACTAAATGATCCAGATGTTTAAAAAGTTGTTTTTACTTTTATAACTTTAACAAATCAAATAATATTAACATTTTGATTACTAAATATCAGTATATATATATATTAAACTGACAATGCACATTCATTTGTATTTTTTTCAGTAAAGTGCAAATTATGCTCTGGCCTTGGGAAGGTATAGAGGTTATGAGCCCAATTCATCTTAATTTCTGCTCGTTTTGAGTGTCACTCGGTTATTTATTGTAATTTCTGTTCGTTTTGGGTTTCATTTATTTATCGATGCTGCTTTGATTTTATTTTATTTTTTCTCATTTTTGGTTTAATGGAGTTCTTTACTTTTCTTTGAAAAACTTATTTTGTGGAAAAAGTTTTGTTAATTAATTTCTGCTCGTTTTATATTGACATAGTCTTTTCAAGGAAAAAGAAAATAATACTTTAAATCTTTTCGTTTGTTTTAAGACTTTATAGTTTGACCTGCTATTTGTATGCTGGAAAAAAATTTTCAGCAATTTTTAACAACATAAACCCTTTTAAAAATCTGGACAAAAATAGTAGTGTTTAATTTAGTTAGATATCTCCTTAGTTGACCTGAAATAGAAAACTTGATACCATTTGCAAAAAAAATCTGTTTACTTTCTTTGATAGTTTGAATACACTTTCGCTATTTTAATTTGATTGAATTTTAAGAGCAGAAGTAGCCCCGAAAGTTTGAACATAATACCCTCAGTCATTCTTGGGATGCTGCTGAGATGCCTTTTTGGGAATTAGTATTAACACAGTGCATTTTGATTTAATCTTAAGGCAACATTTAGTTTTTAAACATAATGGGCAAGTGGGAGGGGGATTAGTTGCCCTCCAATCACTTTCGACTATTAAAAAGGGACACAGCCCTTTCTATTTTTTATCGAATGAACCCTTTTCGAAGTTCATACGACAACTCCTTCGATACGAAGTGTCCTGGTCTAAAAAAAAAAAAAAAAAAAAAAAAAAAAAAAAAAAAAAAAAAAAAAAAACAAACAAAAAAAAAAAACAAGCATTGTACGCACACCAATCTTTACTATAAAAATGTCAAGCCTTCTAATCACTTTTGACTATTGAAAAGGCACTAGGCCTTTCGATTTCCAATCGAATGAGCCCTTTTTGAGTTTCTACGACAACGCTTTCTATAAACACCTTATATGCCCTCAGGGCATAAATTAAAACCCTAGCCCTAAGGGCTGTGAGGGGGGTTGTCATTCTCAAAGACCTAATTTCATTCTCAAAGACAGAACTTTCAACTACGATCAACAAAATGGCTATCTCAAAATTTTGACTGGATGTGTTTGTGGAAATGGTGGGCGTGAGAGGGGCGTTAGTTGCTCTCCAATCGCTTTCAACTATTAAAAAAAGGTACTAGCCCTTTCAATTTCCAATCAAATGAGCCCTTTTGAAGTTTCTACGACAACATTTTCAATAAAAACATTATATGCTCCCAGGGCATAACTTACAACCCTTGCCCTGAGGGCTGGGGGGAGGGTTGTCATCCTCAAAGACCTAATTTCCAGAACTTTCTACTACGTTGAACAAAATGGATATCTGAAAATTTTGATTGGATGTGTTTTTACCCTCCAATCACTTTTGACTATTAAAAAGGGCACTAGCCCTCTCAATTTCTAATTGAATGAGCCCCTTTTGAAGTTTTAATGACAACACTATCTACAAAAACCTTATATGCCCCCAGGGCATAACTTACATCCTTTGCCCTGGGGGCTCTGGGGGGTTTGTCATCCTAAAATACATAATTTCCAGAACTTTCGACTACGTTGAACAAAATGGCTATCTCTAAACTTTGATTGAATGTGTTTGGGGAGATGGTGGGCGTGAGAGGGGGAAAAAGAGGGAAAGAGGAGGAAAAGAGGGAAGGAAAATTTTTTCTTCTTTTTTTGTTAATTTGCCGCCTGCTACTACCCAAAATTGCAGAATTGACCAGAAATGTTCCCAGAAATCATAAAGGGGTAGATATCAATTTCACATTTTTGATGCGTTTTTAAGAATTTTTGTGTACCCCTTTATGAACCCACGGTTAGGGTTCGGTTAGGAACGGTTAGGGGGTTGGAACCCATTCCCAACCCCTGAAATGTTTGTACGACTCGTAAAAGCGTAACAAAAATGAATATAAACAGATTGTTTTATGTGTTTTATTGTATAAACATCAATTTCCAATCAAATGAGCCCTTTTTGAAATTTCTGCAACAACTTTCTATATAAACCTTACATACCCCCAGGGCATAACTTACCCTTGCACTAAGGGCTCTGAGGGGTTATCATCCTAAAAGACCTAATTTCCAGAACTTTCAACTACGTTTAACAAAATGGATACCTCAAAATTTTGATTGGATGTATTTGAGGAAACTGTAGGCATGAGGTTGCCCATCAATCACTTTCGACGATTAAAAAAGGCACTAGCCCTTTCAATTTCCAACTGAATGACCCCTTTTTGAAGTTTATACAACATCGCTTTCTATAATAACCTTATATGCCCCCAGGACATAACTTACAACCCTTGCCCCAAGGGCTGTGGGGGGGGGGGTTGTCATCCTTAAAGACCTAATTTCCGAAACTTTCAACTACGTTGAATACAATGGCTATCTAAAAATTTTGATTGGATAGGTTTGGGGAAAAGGTGGGCGTGAGAAGGGGTTTAGTTGCCCTCAAATCACTTTCGACTATTAAAAAAGGCATTAACCCTTTGAATTTCCAATCAAATGAGCCCTTTTTCAAGTTTTTACGACAAAGATTTCAATATAAACCTTTTATGCTCCCAGGGCATAACTTATAACCCTTGTCCTAAAGAGTGTGGGGGAGTGTCCTGCTCAAAGGTATAATTTCCAGAACTTACAACTGCGTGAGACAAAATGGCTATCTCAAAATTTTGATTGGATGTGTTTTGGGAAATGGTGGGCATGGAAGGGGTGTTAGTTGCCTTCCAATCACTTTTGACTATTAAAAAGGGCACTAGCCATTTCAATTTCCAATCAAATGAGCCCTTTTTGAAGTTTCTATGACAACGCTTTCTATAAAAACCTTATATGCCCCCAGCGCATAACTTACAACCCTTGCCCTGAAGGCTGTGGGGGTATTGTCATCCTCAAAGACCTAATTTCCAGAACTTTCCACTACGTTGAACAAAATGGCTATCTAAAAATTTTGATTGGATGGGTTTGGGGAAAAGGTGGGCGTGAGAGGGGGGTTAGTTCCCATCCAATCACTTTCGACTATTAAAAAGAGGAATTCATTTCCAATTGAATGAGCCTTTTTTGAATTTCTACAACAACGCTTTCTATAAAAACCTTATATGCCCCCAGCGCATAACTTACAATCCTTGCCCTGAGGGCAGTGGGGGTGTTGTCATCCTCAAAGACCTAATTTCCAAAACTTTCAACTACGTTGAACAAAATGGCTACCTCAAAATTTTGATTGGATGTGTTTGGGGAAAAGGTGGGCGTGAGAGGGGGGTTAGTTGCCCTCCAATCACTTTCGACTATTAAAAAGGGCACTATCCATTTCAATTTCCAATCAAATGAGCCCTTTTTGAAGTTTCTATGACAACACTTTCTATAAAAACCTTATATGCCCCCGGCGTAAAACTTACAACCCTTACCCCAAGGGCTGTTGTCATCGTCAAAGACCTAATTTCCAGAACTTTCAACTATGTTGAACAAAATGGATATCTCAAAATTTTGATTGGATGTGTTTGGGGAAATGGTAGGCGTGAGAGTTGCCCTTCAATCACTTTCGACTATTAAAAAAGGCACTAGCTCTTTCAATTTCCAATTGAATGAGCCTTTTTTGAAGTTTCTACAACATCGATTTCTATAAAAACTTGATATGCCCCCAGGGCATAACTTACAACCCTTGCCCTAAGGGCTGTGGGGGGGAGGGGTTGTCATCCTTAAATACCTAATTTCCGAAACTTTCAACTACGTTGAATAAAATGGCTATCAAAGAATTTTGATTGGAAAGGTTTGGGGAAAAGGTGGGCGTGAGAGGGGGTTTAGTTGCCCTAAAATCACTTTCGACTATTAAAAAGGGCACCAGCCCTTTGAATTTCAAAATGAATGAGCCCTTTTTCAAGTTTTTAAAGCAAAGATTTCGATAAAAACCTTATATGCCCCCAGGGCATAACTTATAACCCCTGCCCTAAAGACTATGGGGCGGGGAGTGTCCTGCTCAAAGGTATAATTTCCAGAACTTTCAACTGTGAGGGACAAAATGGCTATCCCAAAATTTTAATTGGATGTGTTTGGGGAAATGGTGAGCGTGGAAGGGGTGTTAGTTGCCTTCCAATGACTTTCGACTATTAAAAAGGGCAACTAGCCATTTCAATTTCCAATCAAATGAGCCCTTTTTGAAGTTTCTACGACAACGCTTTCTATAAAAACCATATATGTCCCCAGCGCATAACTTACAACCCTTGCCCTGAGGGCTGTGGGGGTGTTGTCATCCTCAAAGACCTAATTTCCAGAACTTTCAACTACGTTGAACAAAATGGTTATCTCAAATAATTACTCCAATTTTCAATTGAATGAGTCCTTTTCGAAGTTTCTATGGCAACTTCTTCGATACGAAGTGCCCTGGTCTAAAGGAAAAAAAATAATACATTATGCCAACATTGTTCTTATATGCCCCTAGGACATAACTTAAAGCCCTTGCCTTGAGGGTTGTGGGGGAGTGTCCTCCTCAAAAAGATAATTTCTATTTGAAAATCAACTACGTTGAACAAAATGGCTATCTCAAAATTTTGATTGGATGTGTTTGGGGAAAAGTTGAGCGTGAGAGGGGGGTTAGTAGCCCTGCTATCACTTTTGACTATTAAAAAGGGGACTGGCCCTTTGAATTTGCAATTGAATGAGCCTTTTTTGAAGTTTCTACAACAACACTTTCTATAAAAACCTTACATGCCCCTCAGGGCATAACTTACGACCCTTGCCCTGAGGGTTGTGGGTGAGTCTCCTCCTCAAAAACATAATTTCTATCTGAACATCAACTATGCTGAACAAAATGGCTATCTTAAAATTTTGATTGGATGCGTTTGGGGAAATGGTGGGCGTGGAAGGGGTGTTAGTTGCCTTCCAATCACTTTCGAATATGAAAAAGGGCACTAGCCATTCCAATTTCCAATTGAATGAGCCCTTTTCAAAGTTTCTACGACAACTCCTTTGATACGAAGTGCCCTGGTATGAAAAAAAAAAAAAAAAAAAAAAAAAAAAAAAAAAAAAAAAAAAAAAAAAAAAAAAAAAAAAAAACATTGTGCCAACATCGTTCTTTACTTAGGCAACACGATTGCGCTGCCTATGATAGGGGAAGTTTTTACTTTTCCAAAAATTGGAAAAATATTCAACCTGTAGTTCATTTTTGAAAGAAATTAAATAAAAAAAACAAGTTTTTTTAACTGAAAGTAAGGAACGACGTTAAAACTTAAAACGAACAGAAATTATTCCGTATATGAAGGGGGCTGTCCCCTCCTCAACGCCTCGCTCTTTACGCTAAAGTTTTTTTATTGTTTAAAAAAATAGAGTTGTGAGAAAGTCAAACTTTAGCGTAAAGAGCGAGGCGTTGAGGAGGGGACAGCCCCCTTCATATACGGAATAATTTCTGTTCGTTTTAAGTTTTAACGTCGTTCCTTACTTTCAGTTAAAAAAACTTGTTTTTTTTATTTAATTTTTGAACGTTTTTGAATTAATGCAGGTTTTGATTTTGGCTCACCGTACATGAATAATTAAAACAAAATTTGCATATTATATTTGGTTAAATGGCTTTCTCGAAACTTGTTTAATTTTATTTACGAACGTTTTTATTAGTAATAAATATACGTAACTTAGAATTAACTTACGTAACGAACTTCTATATTCATAAATTTTTAACACGTATATTAGGGGTTCGCCCCCTAGTCAATACCCTGCTCTTTAAACTATAGTTCAATTTTTTTTTCCAGTTCTTTAAAAATGACCTCTTAATCACAATCAGTTGATCAGTTGAAAAACTTGTTTTTTTTTTATTTAATTCCTGATCTTTTTCTTTAATAATGCTGGGAAATCCGGCGCCCCCTTCATAGCAATGTCCCTTCCCCCATGAAAACTTCCTTCATGGAAAGATCCTTCCATATAGCCCCCGACCCTCTCCTTCCCCCACCTACCAGAAAAAATCTCCTCTGAAAAAGTCTGTATACTTCCCAATAACCAATACTATATGTTAACATTGAGTAAAGTTCATAACTTTCAGCCCTCTCCCTGAGGACTTTGGGGGATCAAGTCATCCTAAAAGACATTTTTATCATATTTTCGACCATGCTGAACAAAATGGCTATCTCAAAATTTTGATCGGGTGACTTTGGGAAAAAAATGAGCGTGGGAGGGGGCCTAGTTGCCCTCCATTTTTTTTGGTCACTTAAAAAGGGCACTAGAACTTTTAATTTCCGTTCCAATGAGCCCTCCCACGATATTCTAGGACCACTGGGTCGATATGATCACCCCTGGGAAAAAAAAAAAAAAAACAAACAAACAAACAAACAAACAAACAAATAAACACGCATCCGTGATCTTTCTTCTGGCAAAAAATGCAAAAATCCGCATTTTTGTAGATAGGAGCTTGAAACCTCTACAGTAGGGTTCTCTGATACGCTGAATATGATGGTGTGATTTTCATTAAGGTTCTATAACTTTTAGGGGGTCTTTCCCCCTTTTTTTGAAAATCAGCCAAATTTTCTCAGGCGCGTAACTTTTGATTGGTAGCTCTAAACTTGATGAAAGTTATATATTTGAAATCAGCATTGAAATCTGATTCTTTTGATATATCTATTGGTATGAAAAACCCGTTTTCTAGAGTTTCGGTTACCATTGAGCCGGGTCGCTCCTTACTTACAGTTCGTTACCACGAACTGTTTGACAGAAATAGAGCGATTCCTTAAAATCCTTCTAAGTTTTCCACTGAGTCATGGGATACATGGTAAAAAAAATTTTCACTTGTAGGAATAACTAAAGGAGAGGGGGGGGGGGGTTGGATTCATAATTTAAAAGACAGTCTGGGTTATTCAGAATGAACAGACCAAGAATATTAGAAGCTTGACACTTGCTAAAACGAGTTGGATGAAACATTTTTTGGTAGAGAATGTTCAGAAAGAACAGACAATAATTTGCAAAATCAGCCTTCACTTGACACAGCGTAGCAGCCAAAGTAGAGTCAAAGTCTAAAATACTTGGAACATTGGAGCTTCGACATATAACACACACAACTATTGGGGATTCTGTGATTGTATGTTTTATCTAGACCATGGGTCGGCAACCAACGACCCACGTGCGGCCCGCGAGGCGTAATGTTGCGGCCTGGAAGACCCTCGCCACAACTCACCTGACGGACCATACTGCTCACCACACCAATACACAACGAAGTGAAAGGAGGTGCCGTCTAGCATTCTCAAAAAAATCTGTAGCCTAAGTCTCATCTAGCATAGTTAGTTTGATGTTCAACTATCCAGTCCAGACCAATTATTTTGATATGTTACATTTTTTATTTTTGAGCAAACCTATGTCAAAGTCTGGGAAATACACCCCCAAAAAAATTTGTCTTTAGAGCTTCTTTGTTGACAGTTTTTATGCATGCTGGTTGTCAAAAGGGCAAATGAACAATATTTGAAAAGCAGCTGAAATCAATAAATTGAACCTTTGAGGGATGCTACAACCACTACTTATGCAATTAGTGCTACTGCTATTATTTTTCAAACTGTGACTGTTTTTAACTGTTTGAACTTGTGACTACTAACAACTGCAAATACTTGTGAATGTGACAGATTGCAACTGCAACCCCAACTAATTGTAACTAAAATTGCCAATGCATATGATTTTGACTGCATCAACTACGTTGCTGTAGCAAACAACAAAACAATCCCTCAGAACTGAAGCAATGCCAAAGAGGCAGGGATAGACTGGCTGGTAGGTTTTCAAGCTCAAAATCTACAACTGTTGCTACGCAAGCTTGAACTCACAAGCTGCAACGAGCTTTAACAGGGTCAACATTGCACAGTCAGTTCTTCTCAAAACCAAAGTCAGTTCTAGAAAAGCTTCCTTTTACTGCAAGTGACATATACAACTGTGACGAAAATTCTGTGACCACAGTTAATGTTCCTCCTAAAGTGGTTGTGGAGAGGGGTCAGATGATATTGTGCAAGGCAACATTGTCAGAGAAAGGTGTCCTTGTGACCATGGTCAGTTTCTGCAAACAGTGAGTCTTTACCACCTTAATTTATATTTCCAAGAAAACATTTTCAGCCTCACATGCTAACTGATGCGCCAGCAAACTCAGCAGGCGGAGTCTCGCCATTGGGTTGGATCAGTCAAGATCTATTTTTGAAATATATATATACATCACCCCAAGGATATATTCACATCGATTATTTTCCAAATTGCAAGAAAGCAGTAGGAAAAGCTGTATAAATTTTGTTTGGCAAAATAATAAAATTAAATGTGCATTAATATAACTACAAACGTAATATGGATATTTTCCGAAAACCCCTTCGCAATGGATATCAGTAATGTACCAAGTGATTTGCAAATCAACGTGATAGATTTGCAAAGTGATACCACACTTAAAATATTTTTAAAGGAAAAAACCAACTTGGTGAATTTCTATGGAAGTTTGCCTTCTGAAAACTACAAGAAATTAAAAAGGTTTGCTGAGCCAATAATCACTATGTTTGGTAGTACATATAGTTGTGAGAAAACTTCTTCAATTCTTATTTATCAAAAAAACAAACAGTGTTCTCGGTTATTGGACATACATTTAGACGCAATATTGCATGTCTCTACTACATGCAAAATGATGAATAAAAAACTTGCAAGTCAAATGCAACAGCAAAAATCTCATTGATTGTATTAACTAAAATAAATGTAGTAAAAATATACACTAAGCTTTTTATTTTTACACCTAAAATATTTGTATATAAATATTTTAAATGCACTCTACTTATTATAGTATAGTGGGGATTTTGTGTAAACTCCCCCCCCCCCCCAGAATTTTTTTTTTAGTAAAACCCCCTCCACAATAAATCCTGGGAACGGCCTTGACTATAGGAAGCACTGCTTACTAAAATAAATATTCAGAAATTCAAAACATGGATGTCTAGAATTGGTAAATTAACTATCTTATGCCCAGCTCCTATGATAACTGCAACATCTATTTCTTCTGTTATCAGAAAAATGATCTGATTACCTAGCTTATTCTTTTCAGGGCATTTGCTGTGGTTTTCCCAATACCTAAAAACAGCGAAATTCTTTATGAGAGACTTTTATCTATCTTGGGAAGTAATGAGTTGCATGAATGAAATGCTTAGGAATAGATCTAGAGCCTCAATGATCCCCTGGGAAGATTTTTTTATGTACTTACTGCCAGGGGAGTCACTAAACTTTACCTTTAGGGGGGGGGGGGGGGGGACGTACTAAATGTGCCAACAATAACCAACATTTTTTACTTTGCTAGCAGCAAAAAATTTGTCATACATTGTAGAGAGAAAATTCAGGCATAAAACCAAAATCAAGACAAAAGAAATAAGCTAAACTTTAAGTCAGGGCAGCTTTTCAACTTTCCACTTTTCTACAAGTAGATTTAGGTTAATTTTTTTCCAGCAGGTCTTTTCCTGACATCATAAGCACGAGATGGTCAAGTTAACCATTTCCCATAGTTGACCTAAATCTGTTCTTGACAATTTTCATCTTGCTAAATATTCATTTGCCTTTGGCTAATGTCACTGGAATAGTTTTTGCCAATATGAATGCTCTGTAAACTGAAGGCAACCCTCATCTGTTTTTTTTTTTTTTTTTTTTTTTGCTACAGGGAACAACTCAGCAAACTCAACGATGCTTCCAGCACTCTAGTAAACCTCTGCAAAAAATTCAATTTCTGAGTAGAATATTTACCTTAAATTACCTTGAATGGCACTTGCCAGTAATAAGGACAAGTCCTCAACTCATTACTAGTAATAAGGATAACTCAACTCATTTTGGTGCATCCCTTATTGTGTGCCAAGGTTTCTTGCACCAATCTTTGTCAACTGCAGACTTGAAGGCTTCAACATTGGACAACATAATAGAATTCTGGCTAAGGGAGTTTCATAGGCTTAGAAAAGAATTTTTTTTGGCAGCCTGGTGTTAGCATGTTTTCAATAATGGCCTCTATAACTTATATTTCATTATTACATCTCCTTGCCTACATCTATATGTGAGAGATGGTAGTTTGAGCTTATGTAATCAGATAGGATTTGTAAGATGTTGAAATTCCTTTATGCATTTAGTTGCATGTTTGTGCGCTGATTCTAGAATTGAAATATCACCCTTATTTACTGGAGTAGCAACAAACAAACCCAAATTCCAATTTTGGTCTGATCAGGCCTTTAAGAGCTTGGTGATCACAGCTGGACATCTACTGCAGAATTTTCTTTTTATTAAACAAAAAGTTTGGTTGGCACTGGCTCCTACAGACTGTTTGTGAAAATTAAACTTGAGCTTATCATCAACCAAGACTCCCAGATCTTTTTACCATGACTACATATGAGTGGTTGTTTTGAACAATTGCTGGGTTCCACAAAAAAACTGGTACATTTGAATAGGTATTTCCATTATAGGAAACATAGCACTGAGAAGGATTAACGTTTGCCAGACAGTTAAATACAAGTAGGACAAAATCTTTAGTCTCTTTATATACAAGTGCTAACTCTTGCCAAAAACTACAACAACTTTCTTGAACTCCCTTATTTAAAATGTCAAAAGAGCCATTTGCAAAACTTTGATTGTCATCTCTTCATTAACAAATCTTCTAGGAGTGTGCTGTTGACAATGATATTGTCTATGCTCACCCTCTAGCTACAAGCACAACTCTTGATCTAACATGCAATTTGCATCAGATCCATCTCCTCCCAAAATTAATTATTTGGGCATGCTGATTGATGCTGTAATTTGACCAGTGAGTTTACTATCATTGCTCTTAGACTATCTGATGACAGTTATCATGGCATTCATTATGCTACACATACAAAAGATATCCAGCTCCATAGCTTGTAGTTTGCAAATCAGAGAGTTCGTTTGTGAAAGTAATGCCCTCATGTAACATCAGCTGTGCCATAAGCTCAAAATGAGTAAGGGCACTGAGAAGCATACTGGACTTCAATTTGGTAATGGATCTGTATTTGCTACTATTTGCCATTTCCCTCATCAGTGCTAAAACTGTTGGAAAAATGCTCCATAGACCTCTGAGTTATGCCAAATCAATGTACCTCCAATATGGCACAAGAAAAGTGTTTTGAGCCACATATCTATGCCCAATCATTATTCATAAGGTTTATAAGATATTTAAATCTATGGTATTGCTTAATTTTTTAGAAAGGTATTGCTTAATTTTTTAGAAAAACCTTGTAAATTTTTCTACTAACTGCAAGCTATATGAAATAGCTAAGAAATAGACATATCTTAATAACCATAATTTCATCCTGAATCCAGAAATAACAATCATTTGCATTGTGAATGAACTTTAACCCCCCTCCCCAAAAAAAAAATCAAAAGTAGGCCTATAGATTGATTTGTATATGTGCACTGAATTTCCTAAACATCACTCTTTTCTTCTAATTGATTTAATGCTTCACATTAATAATGGAAAATTCAGTGCATATATACAATTCAGGCTAAATATTTGACCATTGGGGGGGGAGGGGGGTCAAATGTTTGTTAATTTGCACTGCAAATGACTGTTATATTTCAATTCAGGCTGGCATTCTGATTCTAAG
The DNA here is from genome assembly GCA_027921565.1 of Artemia sinica. Taxonomy (NCBI): domain Eukaryota; kingdom Metazoa; phylum Arthropoda; class Branchiopoda; order Anostraca; family Artemiidae; genus Artemia; species Artemia sinica. Next base: position 21,882,044 of record CM051266.1, on the reverse strand, counting down.
GTATGTTCTTAGCAATCTCAAAATGCATTTAATTGAAAATCTACCTAAAATCTTGGGTAACAGTCTAGTAGAGCAGCTTTTTTAAAGTGAACATCTTAATAAAATAGGTAGACAACCCTAAGATTCCTCATTTTATTCTTCTTTTCAAAACTGTAGTTGCTACCCTGACTGTGCAACCCCCCCCCCCCCTCTGATGGTTCAATATATTTCCCTAGGAATACATAAGAAACCAAATGAAAACAATGGAATTCTTACTTTATAGTATACAGCTTGTTTTTACTAATTGAATTATCATGTTTCCTAATATGTCTTTGACCATGAATCATTCTTGTTTCAACCTAGGTACCATAAACTGAATCAACACTGAAGAAATCAAGAAAAAGAAAAACACATTGTAAACACCTTCAAAATGTGTTAACTATAATTTTTCTGCATATTACAAAGTAAGAATTGTTTTCTTAACATGAAAGTAGTAGCAATTAGACTAACAGTACTTCTTGACTACTAAGGTCCCTGCATTAGTAAAACATTTCTTGCTCTATACAGGCATGAACCTGGATGCCCTTGATTGTGATACCCAGCTGAAATCACTGTGTTGTAATAAGGTAGAGAAACTTATTTTTGGTAAATATTGAGCAGTTTATATAATACACCTATGAATAAAGTGAATATACCACTAGATGTCATTTTTTATGTTTTTCGTCATTTTTTATGTTGTCAAATTTAGTGTTAAGCCTTATTTGGACCCTTGAAAATGAAAAACTTACATTCAATTAGAACTTAATTGAAAACTTACTAATTCATTATAGATCTGTTTTGTTAAAGTTATATAATCCGCAAGCATTGATTTGTCAAAATTAAGTTGGGTAAAAAAATTCAAAACAATTTCTCCATTTTTCTATCTGCTATGTTTCTTCTGTCAGCTTTGATATATTTCAACATACAGGTGAATTGGCAGTTTTTAAGCAGCCTAACAGAATAAGAGGAAAACATAGCAAAATTGTTTTGATTTTTTTTTATTTAACTTATATGTGACAAATCAATATTTCTTCTGTACAACTTTTGCAAAATGGGATTATAATGAAATTGTAAGTTTGAAACAAATGTTTTAACCCATTTTTGTATCCAAAACACATAGAATGAAATTATTATTTTCAACAGTCCTAAAAGGGCTTAAAACTGAATTTGCAAGAAAAGAATTATTACCTGAAATTACCTTAAATTGCAGCTAGGAGCAATCTAAGGATTTCTCCTTGTAGAGCTCTAGAATGATGATTAATTGTATGCAAGAGTCACTGGTGACCAGGTGCTGCTCCATCTTTGATAGCATCTCAATTGAATTTACACTCTTTGGAGGACCACTCAGCATCTAGCCTTTGTTTAAAAACATCAACGGATTCAGCAGTAACAGTTTCATTAGATAATTTGTTCCAATTGTTGACAATACGTGTTGAGAAGAATTGAGTACAGACTCTAGATGTTGTAGACTGCTTGACAAGTTTCAGTTGATGACCTCTAGTTCTTGAATTGGTGCTAACAGCAGGGAATAATGCTGGGAGAATATTAGCCCTCAATAACTTGAAGGCTAAAATGGCATCCCCTCTATTTCTCCTGTATACAAGTGTAGGGAGATTCAACTTTGATAGTCTTACAGGATAGGAAAGATCTTGCATGCCAGATATCACTTTAGTGGCATGTCTCTGGACATCTTCAAGAACTTTTATATCTTTTTTAAAGTATGGAGAGGCAAGTGACATTCCAACTTCAAGCTTAGGACACACAAGTCCCTTATAAAGAAGACTGATGACTTTAGAGGAACAAGTGGAGATGGTATGCTTAATCAAACCCAAGGTTGAACTAGCCTCAGCAGCAGATCTCTTAGCATGTGTGTTGAATTTTAATTCGTTGTCAATAGTGACACCAAGATCTTGCTCATTATTAACAGAAGAGAGTGGGTGGCCTAAGAAAAAATAAGAGCGGCATGGATTCTGTTTGCCAAAGTGAATGATATGGCACTTGGCAACATTGAATTCAAGAAGCCAGGCCTCAGCCCAGTGACCCAGCAGATGAAGATTATTTTGTAGCAGGGCATGATCTTTGCAGGACAAAGCTGGTCCAAGAAGCTTAAAGTCATCTGCATAAAGAGTTGAATTACTACTGATAATGGAAGGAGCATCATTGATGAAAATATTAAATAATGTAGGACCCAAGACACTTCCCTGAGGAACTCCACTCAGAATACACGTTGAGGAAGAAAGAATACGATCTCCAGAGTCATCAAATAACTGAACACATTGGTTTCGCGAGTAAAGAAAATCAAGGATCCAACGCAGGGATTTCTCTTCAAGCTCAACTGCGCGCAATTTAATTGCAAGTCAATTGTGACACACTTTGTCAAAAGCTTTAGAAAAATCAAGCAGAATCATGTGAGCAGGAACCCCAATATCAAGCAACTTGGTGATGTGATCATATGATTCAAGGAGATTGGTGTCAACAGATCTTCCAGGACAAAAGCCATGTTGTGAACTATGTAAAACATTATTTGCTTCAGGTGTTTAACAACTGCAGAATTAATTATTCTTTCAAGAACCTTAACAACTGCTGATGTCATACTGATGGGTTGATAATTTTCAGCAAGGTCCTTTCTACCTTTTTTAAAAATAGGAATAATATGTGCAGTTTTCCAATCCTGAGGTAGTCTAGAAAGATTTAATGATAATTTGAACAGCAGGGAAAGAGGTTGACACAAGACTGTACAACATTCATGCAGGATACCTGGGTGAATGCCGTCTGGGCCAGCAGATTTATTCAGTTTGAGGGATGTCAGTTCCTTTAGAACCAAAGTATCTGTAATCAGAATTGGTTTGATATTATGTGATACATCATATAAGGGAGGTGTAGGATATACAATACTGGGGTTGGACAAAAAAACAAAAGAGAAATATTGATTGAAAATTTCAACTTTCAGTTCAGGATCAGCAAATGATTTACTATCATGCAGGATATCCGGGATTGTGCATCTACTGCTACATTTTTGAGTGGCATAACACCAGAAAGATTTAGGGTTAACCTTAACTTCCTCTGCCAGTTTTTCCTCAAACCTTCTCTTCAACACCTTTATTTAGTTTGTTGTTTGATTACAAAAGGATTTGAAGACTAGATAATTTTCTGTGGTCTTATTTTTTCTGTAACAGTTCCATGCTCTGTGTTTTCTATTGATTAGCTTACTAATTTTGGTAGTCAAAAAAGGTAAACTCTTTGCCTTTTTTACCTGAAAAATTCTGGTGCATGACTTTTCAACATTTAGAATTTCCGTTTTTACATTTGACTAACTCTCCTTGATATCTTCAGTAATAAGCTTTTTCCAGTTGACTTTGGCAAGTTTTTCAGAGACTATTTTGCAGTTACCATACTTTTGTTGCTTAGAGGAAGGCTGAATGATAAGTAGATATAACTCTGAAATAATTACAACATGGTCACTGTTACCAACAGGTGTGGTTATAACATTCTTAATAAGAAGGTTAGGGTTACTGAGTATAACCAGATCAAGAATGTTGGAGACTTGACCTTCCCTGAAACGAGTTGGTTGTGAAATTGTTTGACAGAGGGAATTATCAGAGAGGACAGACAAAAAAGGAGAATCTCTATTACAAAAAACAGATCCATCAATCCATTGGATTTCAGGAAGATTAAAGTCCCCCATAAGGACAAGATCATAGCTGGAAAAATTGGTCATCATATGAGACAACACGGCAGCCAAATTTGATTCTGAGTCCATAACACATGGAGCACTGGGGCTTCTATAAACAACACCCACTACAATTGAAGTTCTTTGATTGTGTAATTTGATCCACACAGACTCAATTCCATCAGTATTCAGAAAATTGAGTTGAATCAGACTAACATTTAGTCCATCTCTTATATAAAGGCACACTCCTCAGTGGCAGAGTGGGGAATTCAGGTTAGAAAATAGTTGGTAATCATCAATTTTGATTTCATCAGCAGTTAAAACTGACAAGGTATTTTTTGGCGAAACTTTTGTAATTGCAGCAACATCCACTCCTTCAGACATCATACAAAAAGAGAGTTCATAAAGCTTATTAGGGAGACTATCAACATTGGAGCTAAGAAATCTCATCCCCTGAGAGGTAAGAATCAGCAAGGATGCAGGAACTAAAGGACTGGTAAGGTTATTGGATACAGCACTATGAAACTACAAGGAAGAAACATCAGTTAAACAAGTTGTTGTTGAAGAAACAAGAGAAGTGTCAGCATCAGAAAGGAAACTATTATTATTGTGTTCACTACTAGACCATTGAGAGACAGAATTAGGTGATGCAAGTCCATAAACATTTAAACAATTATTAGAGGTAGAAGGAGGCACGTACATTAGTGGGACATTGGAGCAGTCTGGGGGATTGCTCCAACTGGCAAGTTTTTTGAATGATGGCACCATTACAGATTATCAAGTCTTCTTCTCCCTTAACTTTTCTGCATTTCAGCTCCTCAACTAGAGCTTTGTGCTTCATGCAATCTTCCTTAGGTCTATCTCCATAAAAACTAATTGATCCTTTGGTTTGAAAGGATTTCTGTTTAATTTGCTTTCTAAATTCAGCTGATGGTACAGAGAAGAGAAGAGGAAGGGGTGGCTACCAGATAGTTGATGGCTATTAGAAAGTCTTTTTACTTGGGCTGGGGGGGGGGGGGCACCAATGTCAACTCCATAGGCTAAGTGCGTAAGAGATAATTGTACAGGAAAACTACATCATCAGACTGGGGGGGGGGATACCATAAGCAACAATATTAAGACGTCTTTCAAAACACTGGCACTCTGAACGTGCTATCCAACAAACATCAGAATCAGATAATTGGGCAGACAGAAGTTGAGACAACTTAGAGGACACTGTAGATACCACTAGGTACTGGACTTTTGAGGTAGAGCAAACTGATTGTAATGAATTTTCAATAAGTGATACCCTATTTGCAATATTGCTAACTTGGGCAGAAATGTCACTTTTTATGTCTGTTCTCAGTTGGGAAAGTGTTTGTGTCAACTGACTAGTGGTGGCTAACTCCTGCTTAAGATCTTCCCTGAAAGATTTTAAGGAATTGTCCATAACTGATGCTAAATTATTTATCATAGCTTGCTCACTTGAGGGGAGAGGGAGAGGGTTAATTTTGCAGGCTGGACATGACCAGGAACATGTAAGGGATTGCATCATCTTAGTTAGTAGTTTATATTCTCTAGGGGACAGGTCCAGACATTCACCACAGATCCACTTCTCACAAATATCACACTCAATAGCAGAGGACCCTGCATCCAGTTCAGTAGAACAGGCAGCACATTTGTCATTGCCTTTAATTGGGCAAATATGTTTTCTTTTAGCTTTGTTGGACATTGTGTATCAACTTAATCAGGAAATGAACCAAACAGGTTCAGGCTATATACTATGCCTATCAAATGAGAGTTTTTTACTGTAGAGAACCTGTTGTAACAATGTATTTCTAATGTATAAAAAAAAAATTGGTGAACCTTTATCATCAAGTCTTTCCTCTTTTTTCCTTCTTTTTCCAACTTAAAAGAAAAAAATTACAATTTTTTCCACACTAAAATGCAATGCATAAATCTTCTGAAATTGCAGCTATAAGTTTTTCTTATAGATAGCATTCATCCCAGCCATTGTTAGTTAATGACATAGCACATGTTTAAAGAAAAAGCAGTGGCATATTGAAATTACATAAATTGTGTTTGAAATCATGCCATTAACAAAAAATTTATGTGTCTTGTGAGACAATAAAATTATGTTGTTTAGACTATACCATCAAAGTCAAGGTGATGTACAGCAATTTTTGATAAATCATAACATTTTGCCAACTAAAATGTTTTGCCCTCATTGTCAAATTGAATGCCATTTTGATGAATAATGACATGCATTCTGCTGTCAAAAACAAGAACAGAGCAATGTGGACATAAGCTTCTTAAAAAAAAGTGCAATTTTAGTCAAAGTCTTAATACAGGGACTTGGTGCAAAAATGCAAATTTATTGTATCAGCAAATAACCAAGATTATGCTGATTTTTTTGCAATTTAGATAGAGGATTGCATATTCAGCAATTTATGGTTGATGAAATTGGCATTTCATCAGCAACTGCTGTTGATTAGCAAAGTTTTTGTCACAAAATATGCCTTGACTTTATTGAGAAACATAGTGGTAAATTGGGTGGTCCTGGAAAAATAGTTGAAATAGATGAAGCAAAGATAGGAAAAAAAATACTATAGCGTACATTATACTGAAGGACAGTGGGTGTTTGGAGGAATTGAGAGAGACACTGCAAATTTTTTTATTGTATCCGTTCCCGACCGAACAGCCGACACACTACTTGAAATTATAAAAGAATGGATTCATCCAGGAATCACTATAATATCTGATTGTAGAAGTTCTTACAATAGATTAGGCATGCAAGGTTTTCAGCACCTAACTGTCAATCATTCTTTGAATTTTGTGGACCCTGTGACTGGGGCCTACACACAAAATATTGAACATCTATGGTGTTCAATGCATGAAGCAATCCCCAAGTATGGGAGATTGGATAAACATATGGCTGGATATTTTGCCAAGTTTTATTGGAAAACCTCTTTTCTCAATTAAGGGGCCAGACTGCATCATCTATTGCTACAGGCTGCTGAGTTATACAAACCTGATACTCATTAGCCAGATCAAAGTTTACCTGGCACCAGTCAAGGCACCAGCCAGTAATAATCAAATTTATCATCACAAGTGCCTATATTTAATCATCTGTCAAATCAAGTGTCAAATTATAATTTAATTATCTAAATCATCTGATCATTATAAATTTATCACCTGTACAATTCCCTCTGATTGTGAAACTGCTAGATCATCCTAGAATCAAAAAAGGTAATTTTTGTATCCATTTCATTTCTTTTCAATTCTATTTTTAGCAAACATGTAATTTTTTGTTTAATTTTTATTTTCACAGCACCATTTTCTATCATTAAAAAAAAAAAATATTATACCCCCACCCCCATAATGTGCAAATATACAACCGAAATTGCATTCTGATTTTAAATATAACCTTCATTTACATCACAAATAAATTTTGCCCCCACCCCCCTGATGTGCAAATATATACCCTTATCTGGATATATTTAGGGGTTGGGGTACAGTTCATTTGATTATATTTAGGTTCAGAATGCAATTTTTGTTATATATTTGCAAATTAGGGGGTGGGGGTATATACTCTGTATGTATATGTATATTTACAGCAACATTTTGTATTTTTGCCACTGCTTTATCTATCATTAAAAAAAGGGAATTAACAATGACCAGGATGAATGCTATCTATAAGAACAATTTATAGCAGCAATTTCAAAAGATTTACACATTGTGTTTTAGTGTGGAATTTGTTTTTATTTTTTTTCCTTTAAGTTGGAAAAAGAAGAGTTTTTAGAGGAAAGACTTGATGATAAAGGTTCTCCTCTTGGATAATATGTTAACTAGGATCATTATACATATTTTAAAGTAAGAATTGTTTTCTTAACATGTCTCCTTATCAGAAATCACAATTCTTAATTTTTACTGCCTTTTTTATGCTCTTTTGTAATATAATAGAATAATCATTTTTGTTGCAAATGAATTTTAACCCCACCCCTATATATATCAATTAAGGGTATATATTTGCACATTAGGGGAGGGGGGTTTGTGGGCAAATTTTATTTCTGATGTAAATGGGAGGTAAGTTTAAACTTTACCCCCACCCCCCTAATGTGCAAATATATACCCTTAATTGGTATATAGGGGTGGGGGTAAAATTCATTTCCAACAAAAATTATTATTATATTTGGAAAGAGCATAAAAAAAGGCATCAAGAGGTATATTCACTTTATTTGTAAGTCAATAGGCTAATATGATTTGGTAAAAATTACCAAAAATCATTAATAGAGGATCATTTTATTAGGCCTAGGGCTATACATGGGAACATCAGGAGAGAGCATGTTCATGGGAATAATTCTTACATTGACAAAGGGTAGGCCCTTTTGCCAGTCTCAACAGGCTGGACTTGCAGTCACAAACACTGACAATCACCATTTGCAAAGGATAGACTCAAAACCTAGTTGCAAAGAAAATAGGATTACTTGTTCAGCATAACATCTACTTGATTATGGGGTAAAGTTCTACAAAATCATATTATTGAGTTAAGACTAAAGTGAATAGGCCTACACCATTCGATGCCTTTTTTTTATACTGATTACAAATATAATAAGCATTTCTATCGGAAATGAATTTCAGCCCCCCCCCCTATATATGCCAATTCAGGGTTAGGTTAGGTTTAGCCTATATAGGGGGGGGGGCTGAAATTCATTTCTGATAGAAATGCTTATTAGCCTATATTTGTAATCAGCATAAAAAAAGTCATCAAATGATGTATTCACTTTAGTCCTAACTCAGTAATATGATTTCATAGAACTTTACCGATTATGGTGGGCTTCACAACACCTTACCAATAGCCTAGGCCTACAGACCTAATTTTTTTTTACTCTGGATTCATTCCTGAAAGTCCCACCAACCTAATTCAACTACTTTACAAGATAGAAAGAAGTCCCTCAACTGGAGCTTTATCGCAGAAAATTTCTAAATTTGACTTTCACCTAGCTTCACAATAAAAACTTACTTTACTCATAATAAAGATGAACTTTTATTTCTGAATTTTGGCAAGGTAAATTGTGATCAGACTTGCCACACTTTCAAGTTGTCAGATTCAAGCCAGAACCCTATAACTCGGCGGTTTATCGGTAGCACACCGCCGGTTTGGAGGAAATTTGTTTTCGTTACGCTGGCATGTTCTGGCCTTGAGCCCTACTCAACTCATGTTAATTTCTTCTCGTTTTGAGTTTGACTCGGCTATTTATTGTAATTTCTGTTCATCTTTGGGTTTTATTTATCAGATGCTGATTTGTGGTAGTTTTACGCTTGGTAGATTATTTGATACTATTTTTGGTTTAAATGAGTTCTTTACTTTTCGTTGAAAAACGTATTTTGTGGGAAAAAAATTAATTAATTTCTGTTCGTTTTATATTGACATAGTCTTTTCAGGAAAAAAGAAAATAATAGTTTAAATCTTTTCGGTTTTTCTGTAAGAATTTATAGTCTGGCCTGCTATTTGTCTGCTGGAGAAAAATTTTGGACAATTTTTAACAGCATACACACTTTTAAAAATCTGGACACGCAAAGAGTAGTGTTTAATTTAGTGTCATACCTCCTCTAGTTGAAATGAAAAATTAAACGTGATACTATTCGCAAAAAAAATCTATCTATGCTCTTTGACAGCGTGGATACACTTACAATCTTTTTATTTAGTTAAATTTTAAGAGTAGAAGTAGCTCCGAAAGTTTAAACATAATACCCTCAGTCGTTCTTGAGATACAGCTGAGATGTCTTATTGGTAATCAGCAAACACACAATGCTTTTTGATTTAATCTTATGGCAACATTTAGTTTTTAAACATAACGGGCAAATTGCATAACTGTGGGAGGTCGATTTACGCAGTAGTCCTAGAGGTACGGTTACAATACCGTTCAGCTATACTGAACAAAATGACTATCATAAATTTTGATTGGAAGTGCTTAGAAAATTATGAGCTAAAGAGGAGGGTTGATTGCTATCCAATCACTTTTGACTCTTAAAAAGGGTACTAGAACTTTGAATTTCCAGTCAAGTTACCTCCTTTAAAATATCAATGATATTACTGGCTAAAATAGAGCAGTGCTGCCTATGATATTGCTTATAAGCCCTTTTAATACTTGCATGCGTATAGTTTTTTTTGTTTAATTGAAACTCCCCCTAAACGTACAACTTAATGCACTTAGTGTCATTAGTTACAGTAATTGTGAAGTAGTATCAAAAGTATACAAATATTGTGTTCTGGCTAGTTCAAAATCTGTTAAAACTTACCCTGAAAGCTCTAACTTAATAATGTAAGCTGTTATTGTGCTAATGTTTTGTCACCCTATTGAAAATCCACATGATCAAAGTTCATTTTGATTTAGTTCATCATACGCCTAAATATTCCTTGAAAGCTACACTTTAATACCCTTATGTTGTGCAGTAGCATTAGTTGTAGCAGCAGTAGTAGCAGTAAGCACGTAACACCTTTTTTTCAACATCCCTTTCAACATACGCTGAAATTTTTAACTTGATACCATCAACCGGTCCTGAAACATTGCTTATTCGTCCTCTCAACAACCTATGTTTGTCTCGGCATAGTTTGTCTCGATTTATTTCAGTACAGTTACAATATTGCCCTAAATTTTTGCCTTAATAACCTTAGTTTTATTAGTAGTAGCAGTAGCACCAGCAGCTATAGTAGTAGCAGTGGGAGTAGAGTTAATAGTAGTAGTCTTAACTTTAGTAGCAGTAGTAGTAGTAGCAATAATAATAATAGCAGCAATAGTAGTAGTTTTAGGAGTAGAAGCAGTAGTATTATGATACAAATATTGTTCTTGGTTAGTTCAACATCCCCCACAACAACCGTTGTAAGTTTTAATTTGACGCATAAAAATGTTCCTAAGATATTGCTGATATGCCTTTTGACAACCTGCACACGGATGGCAGGTTGTCATCGGTACGACAAAATTTTCGGAAATATTTTCTGAAAATTTCACCTTTATACCCTAAGTTATAGTTGTAATTCCCAGCATTAGTATAACTGCTCAACTTAATACAATTAGCCATTAGCCTCTAGAGGCTACAATTAGCCTCTTTTGATAGCTCTTTTTGATAGGTAGAAGTAGTAATTGGAGCAGTAGTAATAGTAGTAGTAGAACTAGTAAATGTTGCAGTAGCAGTGGTATTAGTAGTAGTGTGCAGATATGGCCTTTTGGTCAATTGATCTTCCCCTTTAAGTATTCTCTGAGAGTTCCAACTTAATACTCTAATCATTTCTGTAGATGCGCTATTTTGACAATCTAAATCCACATAGTGTCTTTTGTTAGTTCAAAATTGCCGTCAATACTCTCTCAAATTTTACCTTCGTAGACTTAGCCTTAATAGTACTACTATCACTAGTTTCAGTGGTAGTAAAAGTAGTTGCAGTTTTAGTGCTGCATTAGTAGTAGTAGTAGCAGCAGTATTAATAACGGTAGTAGCATGTGTATATTGCATTTTGGTCAGTTGAGCATCGCTTTCATGATGTCCCGGAAGTTTCACCTTGACTCTTTAAGCCTTTCGAAAAATATTGTTTATGCGCGCTTTTGACACCCTTTTGACTTCCTTTCCATGTAAATACTCTAAGCCTTACAAGTTTTTGCCATTGAAGTAGTAGTTGGAGCAGTTTAGTATCATAAGGAAAAGTAGAAGTGGTATTAGTATTAGTAGTGACATGCATATAGTACCTTTCTGTCAATTGATCGCTCCCTTTAAGTATTCTCCGAAAGTTTCAACTTAATACCCAAAGCAGTTCTTGAGATACGCCCTTTTGACAATACGCATGCGGGGTTTTGATTTAGTTCAAATTCCCCTTCAATATTCTGTCAGATTTCAACCTTCATACGTGTAGCGTATGCCATCCAAATACGCATAGTTACTGAACCTTTCAACAATGCTGAAAAAATTGATGTCTCAAAGCTTTGTTTGGACGTTTGTTATGGAAAATGATGGGCATGAGGGGGGGGGGGTCTCAAATCACTTTGACTCTTAAAAAGGGCGTTGTAACTTCCAATTTAAAATCAAATGAGACCCGTCTGAATTTAATACGAACGCCCATTCAATAAAAACCTTATATCTCCCCGGGGCATAACTTAAAGCCCTTGTCTCAGGGTTCTGGGGGGTTTGTGCCAACCAAATAGGCCTTATTGTATATTCTTTGGGCTATTAAAATAATTGCCGTCGTACAATTTCAATCAGATACATTTGGTGAAAAGCGGGGTAGTTGGGGGGGGGGCTAGTTCATTTTCATCACTATTGACTCTTAAAAGGGAACTACAACTTCAAATTTCAACCAAATGAGCCACCTCTAAAGTTTGTACAACCCCCCTTCCATAAGAACCTTAAATGCCCCTGGGGCACAGCTTACAACCCTCACCCTCAGGTTCTTGTGGTTTGTAACAACCTCGCAAAGCCTTGTTATATAATCTTTGGACTATTTTGAATAAAAGGACTGTCTCAAAATATCTATTAGATGCATCTCGGGAAAACACGACGTATTTGTGTGTATGTGTGAGGGGGGGGGGATAGCCACGCTCTGATCACCTTGACTCTTAAAAAGGGCACTAGAGGTTCTGATTACCAATCCAATGAGTCCCCTCCAAAGCATATATGGCCAACCTTTCTATAAGAAAATTATATGACCCCAGGGCATGACGTACAACCCTTGCTCTGAGAGCTGTTGGGGGGGGGGGAGGTTGTATTCGTCACAGACATAACTTCCGGACCCTTCGACTATAATAAACGAAATTGTTATTTCTAAATTTTAATTGGAGGTGTTAAGGGAAATGATGAGCGCGTAGGGGGGGATGGTTGCTCTTAAATCCCTTTGACTCTTAAAAAGGGCACTATAAATTCCAATTTAAAATCAAATAAGCCCCATCTGAAGTTTATACGACTGCCTATTCCATAAAAATCTTATATGCACTCATGGGATAACTTACAACCCTATCCCTTGGGCGCTGGGGGGTTGTGTCAACTCTAGAAGCATTATTATGTGTTCTTTGGACTATTTTGAACGAAACTGCTATCTCATAATTTCAATCAGATACGTTAGGTGAAAAGAGGGGTTGTTGGGGAGAGGGGGGGGGCAAATGCCCTCCGTCGTTTTTGACACTTAAAAAGGAACTTAAATTTTCAATTTTCAACCAAATAAGCCTCTTCTACAGTTAAAAAACCATTCCTTTAATAAAAATTTAAATACCCCGCGGCATAACTTACAACCCTCACCTCTAGGGTCTGGTGGTTTGTATCAATCCCAAAAGCCTAGTTATATGATCTTTGGACTATTTTGAATAAAATGACTGTCTCAAATTTTTTTATTCGACGTATTTTGGGAAAACACGATGTGCTGGGGGGGAGTAGCTGCCCTCTGATCACTTTGAATCTTAAAGAGGGCACTAGAAATTTTAGCGCTACTTAAATCGATGGATAAAAGACAAGAGCTCTATGAAAAGTCTACTAAAATTGGATCTCAATCAAATAGAGATATTTATAAAAATTATAATAGAACTCTTAACACCCTTTTAAGACAGGCTAAAAAGCTCTACTTTGAAAATAAATTTAAAGAAGTAGAGGGCAACCCTGCGAAAACGTGGAGAATAATCAAGTTGGTAGTGAACCCTCGTGCTGCCCCGACTATCCCTGACATTCCAGATGCTCACTCGGATAATCAAGTTGCTAATAAAGTGTGTGTGCATTTTACAGATATTGGTAAGAGTGAATCTGATAGTGTTGTGCAGTCACCCAGTGATGGCTCTTATAATGATTTTCTCGATGAGGCAGCTGAAGTATCTATATTTTTAAGACCAGTGACTCTTGCAGAGCTTGAGACGACAGTGAAGTCAATGAAGAATTCGGCAGCTGGGTCGGATTTTTTCAGTGATAGAATTCTTCATTCAGTTTTCTCTACTATTTCAGGTCATCTGTTGTATTTGATTAATTCATGTTTTAAGAGTGGAGTTTACCCGGATTGTTTGAAATGAGTGGAGTTTACCCGGAAAGTGCTCATGTGGTACCCCTGTTTAAGAGTGGTGATAAGAATGATATGAATAATTACAGACCAATATCAATGCTCCCAATAATATCACGTCTATTTGAAAAACGGATTTATGTAAGAATGGTGGATTTTTTAAATAAAAATTCTTATTTTCAACCTACTCAGTTCGGATTTCGTCATGGGATGTCAACAGAGCAAGCTTTGCTTTTTTTAACAACACTTGCCAATGATTCGTGGGATGCTGGGTTGAAATTTGCGTCTATATTTCTGGACATTATGAAAGCATTCGACTCTGTTGACCATAGTATATTATTATCAAAATTAGAGCATGCCGGTATTCGTGGTAATTTTCATAGTTTGATTTTGTCTTTTTTGAGTGGAATGAAACGGTGTGCTGGGGTTGGGAGTGTTCATTCTGATTATATGAATGTGAGACATGGAGTACCACAGGGTTCTGTGCTTGGACCCTTGTTGTTTTTAATCTATGTTAATGATTTGAATGCCTCTTAAAAGGATATTTAGTCACGTGGGACCTGCAGCTAAGATGATATTGCCTAGCTTCGCTGATGACACACAGTTTTCAGTGGCAGCTGTGAATGAGGAAGATTTATTTCTGCTATTAAATACAGGAATGAGTTGTATTGAAAGATGGATGCGTGTAAATAAATTATGTTTGAATCATAGTAAAATTAAATTTATTATATATGGAAGAAGTGTTAATTATTATCCTTGGATCTATGGTATTCAACTAGAAAGTGGATATCTCCAGAGACACAGTTATGTCCAATATCTTGGTGTCCAAGTTGACGATTGTCTTATGTTTAAACCTCATATTAAATCACTGTGTACAAAATTCGCCAGGAATGTTAGAATGCTGCGGAAACTGAAACATTTTTTCCCTCCTAAAATTTTAAGAATGCTGTATTTCTCGCTAGTTCATCCGTATTTGTTATATTGTGTAAGTGTATGGTCAGCGACATTTAATACTTATCTACTGCCACTGAGGGTTCTACAAAATAAAACTGTTCGTGTTTTATCTGGAATGCGAGGTTCTGACTCGGTTCGAAGGCAATACGACGGTATCAAGATTCTGCCACTGTTCGACCTAGTTAAGTTTTACACGGCATTATTCATGTTTAAAAGTTTTAATAACCTGCTACCTGCATGTTTCTCGATTGGATTTACTGAAGCTCAACACAGGTATGAGACAAGAAATGCCCATTCAATACGAACCCCGTTCCCTGTAACAACAAGGTCTACATTTTCTATCCGTTTTTCTGGCCCGGCTGTCTGGAACAAACTTTCCGAGGAGGTAAAAAATAAGACAGATGGATGAATTTCGAAATTCCCTCAGAGTAAGCTGTTTTTCTCAATATGTAAGATTTTAGTGGTTGTGTGTAGAAAATGATTGATTGAATGTTGTTGGTGAGATAATTGTTTGGGTTTTGAATGGATGAGTGATTTATTTCTTTTTTTTCTTTTTTTTTGTGAATGTTGTGAGTTGTGTTGGGTTGTTTGCGTGGATGATTCTCAAGTTCCCACTTTTTTGTCGGAGGGGTGGGAGAGGGAGGCGAGAGAAGATATTTATTTGTTTTTGGGTTGGGTTATATTAGGGTCCGAGGAAATAAAAGATAATAAAAGAAAATATTATATATTTTTTTTAAGTGTTTTTCTTTTTTTCGGGTTTTGTTCGACATGCAGTAATGCATTGGATTATTTTTTTTTTTAATGAGAAGTTTGTTTATTTATTTATTGTAACCCGTTTGTAAAAAAAAAAAAAAAAAAAAAAAAAATCAGATTACCAACCCGATGAGTCCCCTCTGAAGTATATACTATCACCCTTTCTATTATAACCTTATATACCCCCGGGGTACAACCTACAACCCTTGCCCTGAGAGCAGTTGGGGCGGGGGTGTCTTCCTCAAAGACATAATTTTCGGACCCTTGGGAAATGATGAGCGCGGGGGGGGGGGGCTAGTTGCTGTCAAATCATTTTTGACTCTTAAAAAAGGCACTATAACTTTCCAATTCAAATCAAATAAGCCCCATCTGAAGTTTTTACGACCATCCATTCCATGAACACCTTTTAACCACCCATCCAATAAGAACCTTATATACCCACATCACATGACTTAAAATCCTATCCCCAGGACACTGGGGGGGGGGTGTCAACCCTTGAGGCATTTTTATATGTTCTTTGGACTATTTTGAGCAACATAGCTGTCTCACAGTTTTAACCAGATGTGTTTGGGTAAGAGGGGTAGTCGGGGGGGGGGAGGGAAGGCTAGCTGCCCTTCATCAGTTTTGACTCTTAAAAGAGAACTAGAAATTCCAATTTTCAAACAAATGAGCCTCTTTAGAAATTTATACAACCATCCCTTCATAAAAAACCTTAAATACCCCTGGGCATAACTTATAACTCTTGCCCCCAAGCTCTAGGGGCTTGTTTCAACCCCAAAAGCCTTGCTTTACGACATTTAGACAATTTGAAAAAAATGGTTATCTCAAAATTACTATATAGATGTATTTCGGGACAATACGACATGTGTGTGAGTGTGAGGGGGGGGGGAGGGTAGCTGCCCTCCGATCACTTTGACCCTTAAAAGGGCAATAGAGCTTCTGATTACCAATCCGATGAGCCCCCTCCGAAGTTTATATGACCGCGCGTTCTATAAAAACCTTATATGCCCCCAGGGCATAACTTACAACCCTTGCCCTAAGGGCTGGGGGAATCTGTCATCCTCAAAGACATAATTTCTGGACCTTTCAACTACGTTGAACAAAATCACTATGTCAAAATTTTGATTGGAAGTCTTTGGAGAAATGATGGCGATGAAAGGGCATTTGCCCTCCGATCACTATCAACTAATAAAAAGGGCACTAGTCCTCTCAATTTCCAATCGAATGAGCACTTTTTGAAGTTTCTACGACATCATTTTCTATAAAAAATCTTATATGTCCCAAGGGCATAACTTACAACCCTTGTCTTGAGGGATGTGGGGGGGGGGTTGTCACCTTCAGAGACATAATTTCCAAACCTTTCAACTACGTTGAACAAAAAGGATGTCTGAAAAATTCGATTGGATGTGTTTCGGGAAATGATGGGCATGGGAAGGGGGTTAGTTGCCCTCCAATCACTATCGAATATTAAAAAGAGCACCAGCCCTTTCAATTTCCAATCGAATGAGCCCTTTTTGAAGTTTTTACGATAACTCCTTCGATACGAAGTGCCCTGGTCTAAGACAAACCAAAAAAAAAAGAAAAAATAAAAATAAATAAAAAATACATTGTGCCAACATAATTCTTTACTAAGGCAGCACTATTGCGCTGCCCATGATTTCAAAGTTCATTGACTTTAATGTTCCTCATCATAAGTAACGATCCCGAGAAAATTTCCGTCTTGTGAAAAAAGGGCGTGGGGGAACAAACCGAAAACGTCAAGGCATCGCAATGAAAATTGCAGCATCAGTTTCAGTGTATCAGATAACCCTATCAAAGAGGTTTCAAGCTCCAATCTGTAAAAATCTGGAACTTTGTATTTTTTTTTTTTGCCAGAAGAATAATCACAGATACATGTTTATTTTTTTTCAGGGATGATAGCATCGAACCAATGGTCCAAGAAGATTGGGAGAGATCTTATTCGAATGGATATTAAAATTTCTAGTGCCCTTTTTAAGTAACCAAAACAGAAGAGGACAATGTTTGGGATGATGTTATTCTCCCCCCCCCCAAAAAAAAAGGTCAAGGCATCTCAATTAAAATTGCACAATCAGGTTCAGCGTATCAGAGAACCCTACTGTAGAGGTTTCAAGCTCCCATCTGCAAAAATCTGGAACTTTGTTTTTTGTCTTCTTTTCGTCAGAAGAATGATTACGGATGCGTGTATTTTTTCAAGGGGTGTTTGTGTCAAGCCAATGGCCTTAGAAGATTGGGAAAGGACTCAAACGAACGGATTAAAATTTATAGTGCCCTTTTTAAATGACCACAAAGAAAGGTGGGCAACTAACCCCCCTCACACGCCCTTTTCCCCCAAAGTCATCAGATAAAAATTTTGAGACAGCCATTTTGTTCCGCATAGTTGAAAGATCCAATAACTATGCTTCTGGGGATTGCTTGCATACAGTATTTGTTATTGGCAGAGCCACTCAAAGGGGAAGCTGTCCCCGGTGCCACGGGTGGGAGGGGCACCATGGCTGGGGATTGTCCACTTTGTTTCTCCTTTTTCACCTAATTCGGCTTCACTTTGATTCGGAATATTGATTGGAATAATTCTTCGCGGCAGAAATTCTCTATGGAGGAATTCTCTGCAAGATAATATTTCCATCCAGAAACCATTTTCCAGGGGTCATTTCTGTGGATAATTTCTATCGAAGGGGTATTTCTGGCATGATTTAAAAAACGATCAGAAATTAAATAGAAAAACAAGTCTTTTCTCAGATGAAGTTAGGCTAGAGAAAATTCTCAATTCAGAATTGTCTGAGGAAATTTCGCGGGAGTAATTCTCAACGAGGATAGAATTGTTCGGAGGAATTTTCCTGAGGTGATTTTACACGGGAGGAGCTGTCCATGGAAATATTTTTTGAGGGGAGATTTTCAACGGAGGGAAGAGGCAGATTTCCCGGCATTAAATTGAAAAACGATCAGAAATTAAATTAAAAGAAAAAAGCTATTTCAAACTTTTGATCGGACTAATTTGACCGACTCCCTTCCAATATATTTTCGAGAACATATTCTTGTTTTAAATTAACAAATTTGAAACAATTTCTTTTCCCTCTTATATCTTTATGAATTGGCGGTCCTGGGCGTTAGGGGTCGCAAGAGGGAAGAATATGGGTGGTTTGGTTGTTCTTCAATCAGGTCTTTATTTAAAATAGTACTAAATCTAGGTGATCCAATTTACCCTCACCTAGTTTTATGGACATGTCATTTTTGCCTGAAAAAAAAAGTGAGAAAAGTTTTGAATGAAAGCTTGCAAGAACATTTTAAAATTAATTCACGCTCTAAAATGATTAACGAGAGTACAAATTATGTTTTCGTTACTAAGTGCTTGTGTTTGTTGAAATTTGACGAGTTACGCATGGTTAAAAACTTACCATAATTCTCAAAAGCTTATATTCTTTTGATTTCTAAAATATGTAAGACAAGGTGCCAAGAGGAGCTTTATTCGACAATATGTCGTATTATATGTAACATAATTCGCAGTTTGAATTCAGTTGACAATGAAAATATTTGCCTGGTTTTACCTTGTGCTGCTTATGCTCATGGCTTTGGGTAAGCCCTTGAAAAATATATTATTTTTGTAATTACTTTTTCGATATATGTAATAGGGTTTAAGATGTGGAAACTTGGTTCCAATATTTTTGATGTAAAGTTTAGATAGGCACAGAGATGCCTATGAGTGTTCTGTTGTTTCCCCCATGCACAGACTGTCCTTACGTGCAGGCGCAATTTCTAATCCTCAAAACTTCTTATACCCCGTTAAAAACCCCTCCAATTGATCCCTAACTACGCCTATATTTTTTAGTTCTTTTTTCATTATAAACGGCACAATTACTTTGTAACGCAGCTCGATTTTCATTTGAGGAGGAGTCAAAGCTATCGAAGAGAAGTTTTTGGGACTGGTTTTTGCTAAAACTGCGTAATCTGAGCTATTGTATCCCAAATTGCCGGCCACCTTCACTGAATTTTTTTTTCTTTTAAATTATTTAATTTATTTAAATATTTAAAAAATATTTAAATAATAATACAGTATATTTAAAAAATATTTAAATATACTGAAATATTTAAAAATATTTAAAAAATATTTAAAAATAATAAATATTTAAAAAATATTTAATAAATAATTCAGTCTCGTTGCTCCTATTTTCTAAGATATTATGGTCAACGGCTATGTATCTTGCCCTTTTATATGGAACCTAACGTTTTGAGACAAAAAAAAAGTTTTAGAAAATCAGTGCTGAATATTTGAAAAAATTGTTATTTTTAAGAGAATTTTTTAGGAAAATATCAATTGACCACATAAGAGGGATTGAAGACAACAGGATCTATAAGAGGGTCCATCAACTTTTAACGGGGGTTTTAAGAGGGATAGTCAAAATTTCACATAATAACCCTTACACAATTCTTTATGTGCTCGGCCCTCGATAATATAGTCTAACATAGCCTCTCCCTTCTCACCGCGCTTACTATGACTGGCAGCTAGGACCTTCTAGCCTAACACATTCAGTCTAGCGTTACTTTCCTCCATATACATTTCTCACAATTGGCAGCAATCCTTTCCCTCAGCCCCCACACGGCTAAGATAATTTCTTAGATAAGATAATTTCTAACTCTGTTTTTTTTTTTCATTTTTAGTTTGTGTTTTAAATTTTTTAATGGGCTATCTTCCTTCTCATGGTTGGTTGGCTCTAAAATTAGTCTGCATAAATCATCACGATTCTAACCTGATTAGTATATCATCTTTTTGGGGCTAAGGAAAAGTGAACACAGAAACACTTGATATTACATACAAAGAAAATTTTGTACTTTTGTAGAAGATCTCGCTCGAGTTTATTTTGATGGTGTGAATTTTCATCAAGATTTTGGGCCTTTTTTAGTGTGCTTTTACTCATTTTGCTAATGGTGCAAAGTAATTAAAGTACAATGGTTATCAACGACACCCGATAATAACATATTTGTCCCTGTCGTAAAAATCATGGAGGAGGTACTACAAAATTAGACCCCTGCATTTATTACGAGTTTATGACTGTCAAAGTTTGTAGTTCTCGGCGAGCTTATGACAAAGCTAACAACGAACGACCAACTTAATCATTATCACAGATAAATGATTTTAAATTGATATAATTGACGTTATGACGTTATAATTGACGTTAAATTGATAATTGACGTTAGAATGCACCCATAATATGCTAGCAAGGTTTGAATAATAAGAATATTATATGTTCCTCCAAAGATGGGTTCTTGATTCATTGGTATATTCAATCTAATGGGTGTCAATGGGTTGGGGGCCTGGAGGCATGAGTTCCCCGTCTAGAATTCTCTCCTCCTTCCAAACAGTGAAAATACTTTTTCAGAGTATTTTCGTTGAACTGAGAAATTAAAAGACGATAAATTACACCATCCTCCTAGATATTTAAAGAGGTATTTTGCCCTTCCCCTTTTAAATCTTCGTTAATTCACGCCACTGAATCAAAAGTATCAAATTTTAGCAGCAAAACAACAATTTTTATATACCTGCTTTTTAAGACTTTGATTTTTATTTAATTTGGGTTATTATTCAAAAAAATTAACCATTACTTACTATATGTTACCGCAAACGATTAAAAAATATTGATGTCCAGTTGTTTCAAATAGAATAACCTTAGAGAAACCACAACCTTAGAGCTTAAGAATATAAGACCTTATAGCTTAAGAATATACAAAACTGTCCTGTGTATGAGTGAAGATCCCACACTCCCATCACATTACCCCTCATGTAAACGATAGAAGAACTGATGTCAACCACACCCTGTCTAAAATTGAATATACCAGGTACATTCACGGGCCCACAGTTTTCATTTTCCCAGAAACGGAAGATTGTTTGACTGGCTCTTGACTTAAGTTCAAAAGTTTTCTGTGCACCTGTATTTTCTCTTCTTCAAAATGAATGTTTGTAGTGAATTTCAATCCAATAGTTTTTTGTGATAACTGATAATTTAAATTTTCTATTTCAAACTAGAAAAATACCTGAAAATTTCAAAATTAGTTTGCTGGTAAAGGTTTGATGCTGATACTGGTAAAGGTTTGCGGTAGATACAGAGGTAGATTTGAGTTACAAGAATTAACAAAAAATCTGATTTGTCAATTGAAACTAGAATAATTCCTGAAAATTTTAACAGAATCGCTAAAGTTATTATGTAAACTGCAAAAATATTTATGAAGTCAGAGTGATAATTAAAATTTTTTTAATTCAAACTAGAAAAATGCCTGAAAAATTGTAAAATTAGTTTGGTTTTCTTTTCGCTTAAAAGTGACTCGTTACGTCATTTTATGGGGTGGAGTTCTAGTCTAGAATGATGATTTGTTAATCTGTAAAAAAAAGAAATACTCGAAGCAGACGAGAAATTTGTTGTGACTGAAGTAGGAGCGAGAACCATAAGTGAATCAAGTAAAAAGCGAAAACGAACTGATGTGATGACTATAGTGGGGGATTGTTTTCACAACTCATGCCGAAGAAGCCGTGTTTAGTAAATTAATTAAAAAAAATCCGAAAAATAAGTTTTTCAAAGAAAAGTAAAGGCCATTTTAAACTTAAGCTCAGAAGATACAAATACCTGCTAAAATTCAAACTCAAAATGACCAGAAATTACTATTAAAGAATAAGTGAAACCAAAAACGAACAGAAATTAAATAAACAATCATAGGAAAAAACATACAACAAGTAATAATATAAATGAATAAATAGATCTTAAAGCGAGTAATGCTAAGATGGAATATGAAAATCAAGCTTAAAACGAAAAAAATATTTTCCTATTAAAGTATAAATGAAACTTAAAACGAACAGAAATTAAATAAACAATCAATGCAAACAAACATACAATAGATATTAATGTAAATGAATAAATAAATCTTGAAACGAGTGAAACTTAAAATGAATATGTAAATTAAGCTTGAAACGAATAAAAATCACTACAAACAAGAGTTTGGGTATCGCCTCCTTCTCTCACTGTAAAAGTCTAAAACCTACTGCGTCATTGGCGCTTTAGTTATAGTAGTTTACTTATATTTTAGTACTTTACTTATATTATAGTAAAATTTTGAACTGATGAGCTTTCAGCAATTAATATCATTATACATCAAATATTCAGTTTAATTTATTAGTTCTTTCTAAAGTTGTTCAAGACGAATATAGTTTTACTACAAACAAGAGCTTGGATACTACCCCCTTCCTTAACTGTAAATAAAAACCAAAAGCCTACTGCGTCATTGGCGCTTCACTGAAAACGAACTATATTAAAAATATTTTCTTCTCCAGTTTTTACAGCATTGAAAAAAAAGAGTGAAATAAATTCTTGAACTGATGGATCTTTCAACAAGTTATATCATTATATATAAAATATTCAATTTGATGTTGTTTATACTTTCCAAGAGTGTTCAAGACGCATATAGTTTTCAGTAAAGCGCCAATGACGCAGTAGGTTTTAGACTTTTATATCACTTCCATAACAACCATATATGCCCCCAGGGCATAACTTGTAACGCCTACTCTTGGGCCCTGGGGGGCTGTGCCGACACCGGAATTTTTGTTATCTGAACTTTGAACTATTTTTAACAAAATGTCTATCTCAAAATTTTTATCTGATGCATTTAGGGCGTGGAGGGGGGGGGGGGCTAGTAGCCCTCCAATCTTTTTCGACTCTTAAAAAGTGAACGAGAATTTTTAATTTCCAATCAAAGGAACCCTCTCCGAAGTTTATACAAGCATCTCTTCCATAAAAACGATATATGCCCCGAGACCGGGGAAGAGGGGGGTAGTTGCCCTCAAATCTCTTTTGACTGTCAAAAACTGAACTAAAACTTTCAATTTCCAATCAAATTAGCCCTCTCTGAAGTTTTTACGAGCATGCCTTCCATAAAAACCATATATTCCCCCAGGGCATAACTTACAACGCCTGCCTTCAGGCCCTGGGGGGGCTGTGTCGACACCGGAATTTTTGTTATCTGAACTTTGAACTATTTTTAACAAAATGTCTATCTCAAAATTTGTATCTGTTGCATTTAGGGCGTGTAGGGGGGGGGGGGGGGGCTAGTTGCCCTCCAATCTCTTTCGACTCTTAAAAAGTGAACGATAATTTTTAATTTCCAATCAAATGAACCCTCTCCGAAGTTTATACAAGCATCTCTTCCATAAAAACGATGTATGCCCCGAGAGCGGGGTGGGGGGGGGGTAGTTGCCCTCAAATCTCTTTTGACTGTCAAAAACTGAACTAAAACTTTCAATTTCTAATCAAACTAGCCCTCTCTGAAGTTTTTACGAGCATGCCTTCCATAAAAACCATATATTCCCCCAGGGCATAACTTACAACGCCTGCCTTCAGGCCCTGGGGGGCTGTGTCGACCACGGAGTTTTCATTATATGGTCTTTGAACTATTTAAAAAAATTGCTATCTCAAAGTTCTTATCAGATGGGCTTCGAGAAAAAAAGGCGTGGAGGGGGGGGGGCTAGGTGCCCTCCAATCTCTTTTGACTCTTAAAAAGTGAACTAGAACTTTCAATTTCCAATCAAAGAGCCCTCTTTGAAGTTTATACGAGCATCCCTTCCATAAGAACCATACATGCCCCCAGGGCATAACTTACAACGCCTGCCCCTGGCCCTGGAAGGAGGGGGGTTTTGTCGACACCGGCGTTTTGTTATATGATTTTTGAGCTATTTTTAACAAAATAGCTATCTCAAAATTTTTATCGGATGCATTTGGGAAAAAAGGGCGTGGGGAGGGGACTGGTTACCCTCCAATATCTTTTGACTCTTAAAAAGTGAACTAGAACTTTCAATTTCCAATCAAAGAGCCCTCTCTGAAGTTTATACGAGAATTTCTTCAATAAGAACCATATATGCCCCCAGGGCATAATTTATAACCCTTGTCCTGAAGACCTTGGAGGGGAGAGTCATGCTCAAAGATATAATTTCCAGAACTTTCAACTAAGTTGAACAAAACCGCTATCTCAAAATTTTGATTGGATATGTTTGGGGAAATGGTGGGCGTGGAAGGGTGTTAGTTGCCTTCCAATCACTTTCGACTATTAAAAAGGGCACTAGCCATTAAAATTTTCAGTCGAGTGAGCCCTTTTTGAAGTTTCTACGACAATGCTTTCTATAAAAACCTTATATGCCCCCAACTTACAACCATTGCCCTGAGGGCTGGGGGGGGGGTCTCGTCATCCTCAAAGACCTAATTTCCAGAATTTTCAACCACGTTGAACAAAATGGCTATCTCAAAATTTTGATTGCATGTGTTTGGGGAAAAGGTGGGCGTGAGAGAAAAGGTTAGTTGCCCTCCAATAACTTTCGAAAATTAAAAAGGGCACTAGCCCTTTGAATTTCCAATTGAATGAGCTCTTTTTGAAGTTTCTACGACAAAGCTTTCTATAAAAAGCTTATGTGCCCCCAGGCAATAACTTACAACCCTTTCCCTGAGGGCTGTGGGGGAGTGTCCTCCTCAAAAACATTACTTCTATCTGTAAATCAATTACGTAGAACAAAATGGCAATCTCAAAATTTTTATTGTATGTGTTTGGGGAAATGGTGGGCGCAGAATGGGTGTTCGTTGCCTTCCAATCACTTTTGACCCTTAAAAAGGGCACTAGAACTTTCAATTTCCAGTCGAATGAACCCCCTTTGAAGTTTTTACGACGACCCCTTCCATATGAAGTACCTCTAGAAAAAAATATATATAAATAAATAAATAATAAACCATTGGAGCCGTATGGTCTTTACAATAGGCAACGCTATAGCGTTGCCTCTGAAAAAGATGATTTCCTTAGCAACGCAGAAAACAACCAGGCAATCATCAGCATGCTGTCCGGTTACCTTAATGATGCGGGATATTAAGTGTACCAGTTGCCATCCGATGATGAATTGCTGATTGTGATGACCGCGGTCGAGTCGGCAGAACGTCAACCCACTGTCTTAATAGGAGAAGATACGGACTTACTAGCCCTTTTACTGTGCCACACAAAGCGAGACTGATAACCGATGTTTTTCCATTCTGAGTCAAAGTCACAGAAAACTGGAGGCCGTCTGTGAGATATATTGGCAGCTAAACTGAAACTTGGTTACGTCCTTTGCGACAAAATTCTTTTCATATATGCCTTTCTCCGATGCGATTCGACTTCGCGAATTTATGAGATAGAAAAATCTACACTACTGAACCACGCAAAAAAGAAGAAAACTTCTAGATTATCGCCGGACTATTCCTAGATTAAGCTTCTACAAAAGACGAAATTAGAAAAGCTGGAGAGAAGGCCATGCTTAGGCTGCAGAAAATGAAACAAGTCTTGAACAGGTCCGCTACAGAAATTCCTCGAAAAAAAGTTGGAAGTTCTGGGAAGCGTGTAGAGGCAAAAACGCTCCCACCAATAAGCGATGTTTACAAGTACCATTCGCTTCGAGCATACTTCCAAGTACAAGAGTGGGAAAATGTTGAATGTCAACTGGATCCTTTGGAGTATGGCTGGATTGTGCGGAAAGGAGAATTACAACCTGCGCATTCAAATAGATTACCGGCATCACCTTCCCTTCTCTCAGTGTTTCACTGTAACTAATTAAAAAAACTTTTTCCACAAAATAAGTTTTTCAAAAAAAAGTAAAGAACCCCATAAACCAAAAATGAACAAAAATAAAATCAAATAATCTAACAAGCATACAACTACCACAAGTCAGTATCAATAAATAAATGAAACCCAAAACAAACCGAAATTAAAATAAATAACAGAGTCAAAATCAAAACGAGCAGAAATTATATGAGTAGGGTTCTAAAACCCTATGCTTTCTAAAAGCCAGAATATAATTTGAACTTTACTAAAAAAAAAAACTCAAATGAATTTACTGAAAAAAATGTGCATTGTCAGTTTAACATACAAATGCTCATATTTATTCCTTAAAATCTTAACTAATTTTTGATTTCTTAAAAATGAAAACATTTAAAAGAATTTCTTCAGTAAAGTACAAGTTATATTTAAGGTTTTAGAAAGCATACAGTTTTAGAACCCTACTCATATAATTTCTGCTCGTTTTGAGAAAAGGTGGGCGTGAGAGGGGGGTTAGTTGCCCTTAGTTGCCCTTCAATCAATTTTAACTATTAAAAAGGGCACTAGCCCTTTGAATTTCCAATCGAACGAGCCTTTTTTGAAGTTTCTACGACAAGGCTTTCTATAAAAACCTTATATGCCCCCAGAGCATAACTTACAACCCTTGCCCTGAGGGCTGTGGGGGGAGTGTCCTCCTCAAAAACATAATTTCTATCTGGAAATCAACTACGTTGAACAAAATGGCTATCTCAAAATTTTGATTGGATTTGTTTGGGGAACTTCAAAAAGGGCTCATTCGATTGGAAATTGGAGTGGGTTGTGCACTTTTTAATAATCAATAGTGATTGGAAGGCAACTAACACCCCTTCCAGCCCACCATTTCCCCAAACACATCCAATCAAAATTTTGAGATAGCCATTTGTTCAGCGTAGTTGATTTCCAGATAGAAATTATGTTTTTGAGGAGTACACTCCCCCGCAGCCCTCAAGGCAAGGGTTGTAAGTTATGCCCTGGGGGCATATAAGGTTTTTATAGAAAGCCTTGTCGTAGAAACTTAAAAAAGGCTCGTTCGATTGGAAATTCAAAGGGCACGTGCCCTTTTTAATAGTCAAAAGTGATTTAAGGGCAACTAAACCCCCTCTCACGCCCACCTTTTCCCCAAACACATCCAATCCAAATTTTGAGATAGCCATTTTGTTCAACATAGATGAAATTTTTGGAAATTAGGTCTTTGAGGATGACAACCCCACAGCCCTTAGGGCAAGGGTTGTGGGTTATGCCCTGGGGGCATATAAGGTTTTTTTTTTTAGAAAGCGTTGTTGTAGGAACTTCAAAAAGGGCTCATTTGATTGGAAATTGAAATGGCTAGTGCCCTTTTTAATAGTCAAAAGTGGTTGGAAGGCAACTAACACCCCTTCCACGCCCAATATTTATCCAAACACATCCAATCAAAATTTTGAGATATCCAATTTGTTCAAAGTAGTTGAAAAGTCCGGAGATTATATCTAGTAAATTAGGGCATAACTTACTAGGGTTGTAAGTTAGGCCCTGGGGGCACATAAGGTTTTTATTGAAAGCTATGTTGTAGAAATTTGAAAAAGGGCTCATTCAATTGGATATTCAAAGGGCTAGTGCCCTTTTTAATAGTCGAAAGTGATTTGAGGGCAACTAACCCCCCTTTCAACCCACCTTTTCCCCAAACACATCCAATCAAAATTTTTAGATAGCCATTTTGTTCAACATAGTTAAAAGTTTTAGAAATTAGGTCTTTGAGGATGATAACCCCCTCAGAGCCCTCGGGGCAAGGGTTGTAAGTTATGCCCTGGGGACATATAAGGTTTTTATAGATAGTGATGTTGTAAGAACTTCAAAAAGGGCTCATTCGATTGGATATTAGAAGGGCTTGTGCCCTTCTTAATGGTCGAAAGTGATTCGAGTATAACTAACACCCCTCTCAGACACACCTTTTCCCCAAACACATCCAGTCAAAATTTAGGGATAGCCATTTTGTTCGACGTAGTTAAAAAGTCTGGAAATTATGTTTTTGAGTATGAAACTCCACCCACAGCCCTCAGGGCAAGGGTTGTAAGTTATGCCCTGGGGGCATACAAGTCTTTTTATAGAGAGCGTTGTCCTAGAAACTTCAAAAAGGAATCATTCGATTGGAAATTGAAACGGCTAGTGCCTTTTTTAATAGTCGAAAGTGATTGGATGGCAAGTAAACCCCCTCTCACGCCCACAATTTCCGCCAGGACATCCAATCAAAATCTTCAGATAGCCATTTTGTTCAACGTAGTTGAAAGGTCCGGAACTTATGTCTTTGAGGATGACAACCCCCTCACAGCCCTAAGGTCAAGGGTTGTAAGTTATGCCCTGGGGCATATAAAGTTTTTATAGAACGCGTTGTCATAGAAACTTAAAAAAGGGCTCATTCGATTGGAGATTGAAAGGGTTAGTGCCCTTTTTAATAGTCGGAAGTGATTGGAAGACAACTAACCCCCCCTCTCATGCCCACCATTTCCCCAAACACATTCAATGAAAATTTTGAGACAGCCATTTTGTTCAGCGTAGATCTGGAAATTATGTCTTTGAGGATGAGAAACCCCCCCACAGCCCCCCCGGGCAAAGGTTATAATTTATGCCATGGGGACATAAGGTTTGTATAGAAAGCGTTGTTGTAGAAACTATAAAAAAATAACAAATGAATGTGCATTGTCAGTTTAATTTAGATATACTGATATTTAGTAATCAAAATGTTAATATTATTTGATTTATCAAAGTTATAAAAGTAAACACATATATATTTTTTCAGTAAAGTGCAAATTATTTTCTGGCGTTGGGAAGGCATAGGGGTTTTGAGCCCTTCTCATGTTAATTTCTGTTCGTTTTGTGTTTGACTTTATTATTTTTCAATTATTTTTATTTCAAGGTTTCAATTATTTATCGATGCTGATTTGCGGTAGTTTCACGCTTGGTAGATTATTTGATTTTATTTTTGCTCATTTTCGGTTTAATGGAGTTCTTTACTTTTCTTCGAAAAACTTATTTTGTGGAAAGTTTTTTTAATTAATTCTTTAAGGATCAACTGTAAACTTCATTATTACAGGATCAGCCAACATTATTGTCATTTATATTCTACATCCAATCGTAAAGTGGATCATGGGTGACCCCAAAAAATGGCAAGATCCAGCTGTATTACAGGAGGAGGAGAGGAGAAGCGAAGCAAAACGTAGACAGTTCAAATATATCTAAAAAATATTTTCAACCTCAATCTATATTTTTTGAAGCACGTGTTCATGTCTATGTTTATCATTGCACATGATTTTTGAATAAAGGTATCTTTATTTACTCTGTGCTGCCAGTCTTTACTCGATATCAAAATGGATTTCCTCTACTGGGTATTTCGAAACCTTGAAACACTAAGATTTATGTGAGTTTTTTTTTTTTCAAGCCGTATTGAAAGTAGTTATTTCTTACGTCTTGTTTGATTCTCAAGAGGCTTAGAAGGTTTTTTTTACTTCGTTGCAGAGCTTTGATAGTTAGTTGCTTTTTGTTTTGTTTTTTCAAACCAAACTCTTTACCTTCCAAATCGTAAAAAATAAAATAAAAAATCCTGTAATGATAATAGTCAACAGCAGGTGAAAAATTCTAAACATTTGTTTTCAAGGCTGCTTTTTCATTTTCAGGTAAAATTATGTTTTGCATTATGGGACCTTTTGAGTACCTTTAGCCCACCAAAAATACACGAACAAAGACAACCACAGGTATTTCTTTTCAGCTGGAAGAGTATTTCTTCAGAAAAGTTTCAGGACAGAGCCAAGATTTGAAAAAAGGCGTTTTCTGCCAGAAAAGTGTCATGTTTTTATAAAATATCACGGAATGTTATAATTTTGCACATTTTTGTGTTCCTAGGGGGGCTAAATTTTACTTTGCTATCCCCTGTAGGCATCGGTGTCAATTAGGAAGGGGTATGTACTCCTCTATATTTCCCCCTTGATTTCGAAGAATTCAGTGTTTGGATGTATTTCCATTGGCAAAAGTCTTTTTTTGTAAATTCATTGAAAATGTAAAAATAACCCCCCTTAAATTTTAGAAATACACTTTACTCCCCCTCCCTCATTGCTTCTCGTGAATTGAAATCACTGCTTGTTGCCATTTCTAAAGACGGGTTATGAGTTTTGAAAGTAGTGAGGGTAGCGTATACAATTAGGCTAAGTAGAGCCAAGAAAAATTGAAGCCTATGCTGAATTAAACATGGGATTCCACTCTTGTAAAAAAGCACAAATTTATTTGGAGTTAAGGGGACACTCAAAGCTTAGGCCTGCAAGAGAAATTCTAATGAGAGATTAACGGCAAGAACAAGGCTGACAAGAAAGATTTTAACGAGAGGTTAACGGCAAGAAAGATTTAGAGACAGCTATTTCTGTTGAAGTTAACAAGAAATTCAAACCTTAGATCGTCAAGAATAAGGCCGGGTTTGAATGTGAACTCTATTGAATTTACCCTAAGATTCCACCCTTGCAGGAACTAACTATTAAAAAAAAGATATGTGTTTGGAAGTTTTGGGGACACTCGATAAGTAAGGCCAGCAAGAATAAGGCTGACAGGAAAGATTGAAGCCTCTGCTAAATAGACCCTTGGATTTCACTCTTGAAAATATGAAAAGTATATACTATTTGGAAGTTAGCGGGACACTCGAAATTTAACATTTACTGAACAATAATGAGAGGGAATGAAGTATTTTCCGCAGCTTATGCCATGGCTTACCATGACACCACTTCTCTCAACATCACACTATTCCATCTACACTTCTTAAAATAAGTTCTTTTTAGCTTTATTGCCCATGGTAATTCTTTTTTCAGTAAAAATTATTTTGCTTAACATAGCAAGCACTAACTTGAGCCAATCAGAGCTTTTACAGGATTTTCTAATTGGCAGAAAGATTCTATGAAAAAATACGATTGGCTAAAATTATCGCTAGCTAAATTTAGCCACGCAGCTGCAATACTATCCTTGTGCTACTAAACATGATCTACATTTGAGAGCATGACAGTGGCAATACTTCTAATATTTTTGGAGTTTATTCAGAAAATATCAAAGCATTCCACCTGTAATATGTCACTGGAACTTTGCGATCAAAGTTTATATCTTATGATTTATTTTTACATAAGAAATATACCTTTTTCAGAACTAAAAACGGTTACTGTGGAATCAATAAATGGGTCATACATTGACCGCGGGTTGGTAGTTGTCCACCCCTCTTTTGTAGCATTGCTTTGTCAAGAAAAATCTTTAATGTAACATCATAATTCACTTTTACCATTGAAATTAAACCAAATAACATTTGCCATCCTGACTCAGTCTCAAATGGCGATTCTTCCTTGCTTGACAGATTTTTTTTTTTCCGAAACACATTTGTAAACATTCTGTTACTACGGGCTAGTGCTCGTTCTTTACTACGTGACATTTATATATATATATATATATATATATATATATATATATATATATATAAAGTTACTTCCGTGAAAATTGCAAGTTGCATCTGACACCTCAACCATGGGAATCTCCATCTTCTTGGAATGTAATCCAATCAAACTTGTTTATTTGTAAGCAAAACCAAAATACTGAATAGAAAATAAGTCAGACTAACGATTATGAGGATGAATCGAAACCATAAAAAAAATAACTCATTGAAGAGACACAAAAAAATAAATAACAAGATTTAGCAGTAGTTAAAAAATGACTAATAAGTAATTTCACAGAGAAAACAAATAGAATGCGAAATGTCCTAAAATTTGGATGATTATTATAGTAATAGAAGACTCAAGACCAAACTACTTTAATTTGCTTTAAATGAATAAATTTCTAGGTATAACTAAAGCGGAACAGTAAAATTGAAACATCCCTCAACTGGGGCAATTTACAACCATGTAGCTTGCATAAAGTTATTCATTGGAAGAGGGAACCAAACAGTTTCACCCCTTAGTTCTATGACTATCCACCTTAGTTCTGCCCTAGGATGGATGGATGATAGACTATCTATCAACAAGTGAAAATGACTAAATTTTTATACAATCCTCCAAAAGGCTTATGCTAGCTTTCTCTCTCCCTCTGACTATCGGCCTTGGTTTTTTTCTCCTTAGTCATGGCTTGATGGTAATTTGGTTTTAATTCAAAAATCAACGGATTTTTTACCGAGTCCGTTGATTTTTGAATTAAAACCAAGTTGTCATCAAGTCATGGCTAATTGGAGAAAAAAAGCCAAGACAGGTAGTCAGAGTGAGAGGGAAAGCTGGCATAAGCCTTTTTGAGGATTGGAACAAAGGGACTAAACAGGTTTTCAAAAGGCAGAGTTAGAAATTGAACCCTTTGTTCGTCTAGATGTGTCACTTAGCGTTTTATAGCCTGGCTTTAAAATTTCAAGGCTATTTTTCGTTCCAAAAATGAAAAGTAACCCAGTTGGCTGGTAAAAATCAAAATGAACCAAAAAAGCAGTCTTTTAAAAAAGAAATCATAGGACAGTAGAATATTATTTTTTTTGGTCTTTGCTAAGAACCTTTCATGAACAGTTGTTTATACTTCAGTCATTTTGAGTTACGAATGTTTAGACCTTCATTCCAGATATATATGAAATTAAACCTTTACTGGACCTTTGAAAATATCATTTTCATTGTTGTTCGATTTGGGATTGTAAAATTCCACGAAAAAATTTATGACAATGGCGATTCCAATAATAACATTTTTTTTTTAGAGGCTTTGAGGTATTTAAAAAAAACTCAAAATCTACTCCAATTTTCACAAAGAAAAAAAAATATCCGACCAAACCACTTTTATTAATTTAGTTTTTCCCGTTTTTTATTATATCTATCTCTTTCGTTTGTAAATCAAAACGTCATGTCTGTTACGGACTTACAGACATTAGTTTAAAACTTAGAGCCAGCTGGCAAACTAACCCACCAAGAATCTGCCTGCCTGCAATGCCCTTACTAGTTTGGTGTTGTCTTTTTCTGATTCTTTTTTTGTTTGTAGTCAAGGGCACCGGCAGACAATTTTCCAGGGGGGGTGGGGCAGATGGGGTGGGGCAGACACCAAAATAGCAGTGGTGGTTGGATGACAGGAATATTTTTCAGGATTTTTTTTGCAGGAATAAGTATTATTTTTAAATAGTTTAGGAAAAAACTCTCAAATAAAAAGAGCAATTAAATTGCCTGCAAAATGAAACAAAATACATTAAATTTTAAACGACAAGGATTCCTGGCAAAGGGTTTAATTTATTTAACCAATAATATATTTAATTATTATGCATTTAATCTTAAAAAAAATTCAACTCAAGTATATATTCAGACATATAAAAAAAATAGAATAACGAAAGAAAAACAAAATTTAAACTTACTATCCAGCTGTCAAATTGACCCTCTTACTTTTTATTGTCCTATTCAACTAAATAAAATGAACAGGCTCAAAAAATTTTTCGTCACAAGAGAATCTTATCAAATAGTTTTTGATAAAAAACAGGAAGCAAAAAGTGACTTGGGCCAATATTTACCAAAACTAAAAATGCAATTATCATGAAAATTGCTACACCGGTAGTATTGGCTTTTTATGCTGATTCTAAATATATAAATTCTTTCAGTTTATTGTTACCCACTCAAAACAAAAAAATTGAGAAAATTTGCCTGGTTTTCGAAAAAAGGGAAAAAAACAAAAAAAGCAAGGGATCTTATTGAAAATCCCTTTATGAGATATATCATATCAGAGAAACCTACCGTAGATGTTTCAAGCTCTAATCTTCAAAATGTGGAATTTCGCACTCTTTTCCAGAAGAAACATCGTCGAAGCATGTTTATTTGTTTTGTGTTTACCCAGGGTTGATTTTATCAAACCGAAGGTCCAAGATAATTGGGAGGGAGCTCATTCAAACGTAAATTTAAAGCTCTTTTTTAAGTGGCCATACAGATTGGGCCAGGGGAAAGTCTTGTTTTCTGCCATTTTAGGGCATCGAACTACGACTTTACCCCAAGGAGGACGAATTTGCAATCAATTTAAAATTCTGAGAAGCTAATTGATTTAAAAGTATCAATAACTATATTTTAGGCTTCCCAGTTGCAAAAGAAGTAATGCCACACGGTGGCAGTACTAGATTCAACCAAGTTAATTCGCTTTATTTCTAATGAAATTAGGCTACGTTTTGTGATCTGTAATTGCATATCAGCTATAATGAGGGGGGTGAGTCATTGTTTGGGTGGGGGTAGGGTAGATTCCTAAACAAGTACATTTTAATGGACAAACTGCTTTCTCTTCATGAGGCTTCAGATAAATGTTGAGGGGGAGTAGGAGTTAATTAAATTGTTTCTCTATACAGCTAATATCTTACATTCCCATATCTACCAGCACAGAGGTGAAAAAGGCAAGGCAGGCCATTATCAACTCCGCCAGGAAATTTCTTTGGGGTTGGCAAATACTGCTAGAAACTTATTTTTCAGTAATTTTAAATGGTCTTATTTTCTTTTTCTGTTTATATGAAGTACTTTAATGTATCCTAACAAATGTATATAATGTATTTATCAATAAGAAAATTCTATTGTAGAGGATGTGATGGCTTCAGTTATGTAGAAGATTAGAAGTCTCACAGGATTTCCATCCATACAAACAATAATACTCCTTGTCATCCAGCCGAAATTCTTTAGTAGTAATATTAACAAGGACTTTTTACCAAAATTACTATTCATCGCCAATTTTTTAAGTGCATTCAAAATTTATCCAAAATTGGAATTGCAAATTTAAACATAGGCTGGTACTAATCAACGCACAATTATTGATTTACACATTTTAAAATCAATTAACCAGCGATTTAAGGGACCGGTACCTCAAATTATATCTTGGTTAGGCCTGGGTATGATTTGGAAAATAATCAAAAGTTAAATAAAAAAAAGAGCTGTTCAACTGAAAGCAAGGAACACATTTGAAAACTATTTGAACAGATTATTCTTTATATGAAGGGGACTGTCTTCTCCTTAGCTCCTTACTCTTTACTGAAGTTTGGCTTTTGTCCAAACTGTTTGAGAAAATTTGCAATCGAAAACAAAAAGATTTTTCAAAGCACTAAAAAACTATTGTTTAATGAGCAAGGCGTTGAGAAGGGGGCGCTCCCCCTTATATACAGAGTACTTTATATTTGTTTTTAAGTTTTAAACTAGCCTCTTACTTTAGTTGAAAAACCTTTTCTATTTGTTTAATTACATACTATTTATTTATATTATTCTGAGATACCTTTTTGAGAATATCGATTGGCTGATAACTTCTATGTTGAATAGAAACAAGCTAAGACCTGATTCGTTAAAAAAGATGTCACGCCATCGATCAGTTATGTCCCTCCAAAATAAGCCTAAACTAATCATTGAGACATGCAGATCCTGTAGAATACAAAGAAAAGATAACATATCCTCCTCGAACAAGATATAACAGTAATCTGTTGACCAAGATCGAAGAACCTATTACTCGATTACAAACGTCAGAAACAATACAACGACAAATTTAAAATGATCTAGATCTCCAATGGACAGCATTGTTTAGCTGCGTCTTTCTGTCTTAGTACTGATGAGCCCCATCTATAATTGAGATATACTGTTATATGTACTGTACATTCTACCCATAATAAAAAAGACCCATTGAGATCGTTTATTAGAGCATTATTTGGTATCTGTAGCATTAAAAGGATTTCAAATAGGATTAATAAGTTCTTCAGTTGAAATAAAGGAACAAAATAGGTTCCACCCATCTAAAACTACTTTGGAATTAATTTAGCTAAATAGAATAAAGATCCGCTTCTTCGTAGCTCTCACTCCTTAGATACTAAACAAAAGTTGAAAGTATTATTAATTATAAGAGTTTCTCCATCTCAAAAGAGCTATTTTAAACATGTGAGGTACTTTTGTAGAAAGCGGTAAGCGCGTGAAAAGTGAAGTTTCGTTAACGCTAATGAAATAAAACAAAATAGGATGAAAATATAATAGTTCAGAAACAAATTTGGGCTATACATTTGCACATTAGGGGTGGGGTGGGGGTAAAGCATTGCATATATCAAATACGTAACCTAACCTTATCAACCCAACTTGGGTACCTTTTAGTCCCCCTAAACCCCAAAAAACTAAAGTTTAAATATAGTTCCCGGAGTGAGAAACCCTTTATAAATGCGTATCTTTATACAGCGTCTCGTATAGATACCGGGTTTTATCCTATCTGATCTTCAATACAATGGTCGCGCGCTTACCGCTTTCTACAAAAGTACCATATGTGAAAACAATTCAAAAGAGCATGCTCAAAAGCTTCATTTTTTTTAAGATGGTGACGCTCAAGTCATTTCTTTTGTTGAATTATTGTCAAGGATTGAAAATTCCCCAAAAATCACTTCATTGTTGCTTCCTTTAAATCAGTGGTTTCATATGGAGGAGAGGGAATATATCGAAGGTAATAGAACGAAGGTAAGAGTATATGCATTCGAATGCTGGATCTACCTTACCGTAAAGAGGTGTAAAATACATACAGAAAACAGAACGAAGGTAAGAGTATAGGCGTTCGAATGCTGGATCTACCTGACCGTAAAGAGGTGTAAAATACCTACAGAAAATAGATCGAAGGTAAGAGTATAGGCGTTCGAATGCTGGATCTACCTGACCGTAAAGAGGTGTAAAATACATACAGAAAATAGAACGAAGGTAAGAGTATATGCGTTCGAATGCTGGATCTACCTGACCGTAAAGAGGTGTAAAATACCTACAGAAAATAGAACGAAGGTAAGAGTATAGGCGTTCGAATGCTGGATCTACCTGACCGTAAAGAGGTGTAAAATACCTACAGTAAAGTGAATGTAATCCTAATCGAAGAGACTTCCCAAGGACATATATTGTCTTTTATTTATAAGTTTGTGTATACAAAAAAAAAATAACCTTGAGGCATAACATCTTATCAAGACTGTTGTTCACTTATACCAGCTAAAGACAAAATTTGACCAGCTAATATATAAAATAACACTTTAAAATGATAGCTTTGCTCAACACAAATAATTAAACAATATTTACTCTTTTACCACAAGAAAGAGGCAAAATTATCAGGATTCTCCGGTTATAAATACTTGTAAAGACCAAAAACCAAACAATAACTTTCTAAATATTCAAAAGTCCACTAGCCCTCCCTAGAAAAGCGAGAGGAGAATCGTCAGAGGGACGCTCCAATGGAGGTTTAAGTTAGGAGTGTGTGTAACTAGAGGACAACCAGACGAAGAATTATAAAATGGCGGGGGGGGGGTATCCTTTATAGAGGGCCACAAGGCGGGGATGATCCCGCAAAGGGTCGTCAGAGGATGATCATCACATAGATGATTGTCAGATGGAGTTATTCCGACTAAAGTTATCAGGAAAGGTTTATAATATCACTTATAAGATTATTCAGGCACCTATATACTTGAAAATTCGCAAAAAAATCGTTGATCAATATTTTATGCCTATTTTCTCTTTGCAGCCTTGGAAAAGCTGGAAAAATGTGAAATCTGAAAAACACGAGCCACATATTTGGAGCTATAATGACATAGGTGGAATTAGCCCCCTAGTTTTCTTTACCTGACCCCCTCAATAAGTTTTCAAAAATGACTTTTTTTATGTTTTCATAGAAAAGGATTGAAAAAGAATTGCCGTCCCGTGAATTTGAAAAATAGACTTTTTCGAAGTGTGTGTGTGACTTGGCAACCCCCTTACATTTTGTTGATTTGGCACCACTACTAGAGGTTATTCAAATGGGAGTGGGCACTCCCCCCCGGGGAGAATTCCCTCCCGGAAAATTCCCCGCACACACAAAATTGGGCACCCAGAGAGAAAGGGCAAAATAAGTATCTCAAAATGTCGATCAGGTGTCCTTAGGGATAACAAAAGGACCAGATATCAAAACAGTTTTTAAGACAGGGGATGGTTGGTCTCCAATCGCTTTTAACTTAAAAATAAGGACTAGAACTCTCAATTTCTGATCGAAAGAGCATCTTTCAAAGTTTCTACGACCATTAGGCGGAGGTGGGGATAAGGAAGGGGCAGTTCCCCTCCTATACGGAATAAATTTTGCTCATTTTGGGGTTTAATGTTACTCTTTACTTTCGTAAAAACAGCGTAGACGAGACATTTTTTCAACTGAAAATAAAGAGTAACATTAAAACTTAAAACAAACAAAAGTTATTCCGTATATGAGGTGGGCTACCTCCTCCTCAAAACCTCACTCTTTATGCTAAAGTTGGACTTTCTGTCACAATTCTTTAAAAATGACTGCTGAAACACGTTTTCAGCAGGGGGGGGGGATTTCCGAACCTATGCCTATTTTGGAGTGGAGTAATCTTTTTTTTATACTTTCATAAAAACCCGTTTTTAAGTTTTCAGTTGCTATGGGCTGTAGTTCGTTCTTTACTAGTTCACCCCTCGGGGTCAACCACGATAATAGGGCTATTGTTCCCCAAATTTACATAATTCAGCCAATTGAGCCTAATATTTTTTTGCTTTTTGTTGTTGGTCACATAAAATTGTTAAACTTGAGAACAATTTTTTGACCAGCTCCGAATATTCAATTACTTCAAAATTTGTCAGCATAATTATGCACTTCCGATGACAGTGCAATACTGCGACATCAAAATGCCCCCCTCTTGCATACTCTGCATCGCAGCCCCCCTTAATATTTTCTCGAATTGTCTGCTGACCAATAGAGGTAGGCTACTCTAGTGGCTAGGCAAGTAAAGTTCTTGGTTGAACTAGTGGTGTCAATTCACAAAAATATAAAAGGAAACGATTTATTTTATAATCTAAAGGGGCGTCTTTCTTTCGTTTATCAATGGAAATACCAAAAAGAAAAATTTTTCAATGAAAGTACCCCAAAAAGAAGCAATTTTCAAAATATAGGTGGGGTCAAAAAACTAAGAAAGCACAGACATCCCTGCCTCACATCTCCCCATAATTGACCCCACTGGAACTAGAAGACAACTACGAAATTTTAGAGAGATATTAAAAAGCTCAATTCCAAGCTATTGCTCATTTCAGCACACTTTCATAGACTTGCAATTGAAAAAAAAAAACGTAAAAAGCGACATCGAGTGATGACAGAATTTCGAGTTCGATGTTCTTTTTTTATCGTAAATTTATAGCATGTAATAAACGGGTCACTGGGAACAGCATAAATTATAAAACAAACACAATTATACAGGACTTAGTAGCGTAGCAGTAAGAACGGTTCTCCGTGATTGTGGAAGCTTAAACAAAATAAACAAACTCGTTGTCTAAATGAAATAAAAAGTAGAAAATATATTTTTTTCAATTTATGAATATAAGTGAAAACGAGGGGTGCAAAATACACTGGGCTTTACTTAACATGATTTTTTTAACTTATTTTACTGGCTGACCAATTTTTTCATTTACTCATTCTATGTTATTTTAAGCCCAATCCATTTTCACCCCTATTTTTCATTTATAATCACAGACTATGAAGAAAAGTATTTCAAATTTTTAGTCCATTTTGAAAGCGAGATTAAGAAAGTTATATTTATTTTAGATTTAAACAGACTGAGTGACATGTAATTTTACTTATACATTTCCAATCGTCTAATAATGGTTTCAAAATTCCAAATGTCTACTGGCAAGTGAGACAAGAATGTACTTGAATGGCTTGTTTGTAATTTATAACACAGCTTTCACTATAAAAAAGACTTGGAAGACTTGTGGAAGAAAGTTTTGGAGTCCAAAAAGATTTGGGGTTCTTCGGGAAACTTTACAATTCAAAGAAAAGGAAAATGTCCGCCTATTATATCATTAAAATGTTAATGCTTCGTGTAATTCTGGTAATTAATGTGCAAGGGTCTAATGTGCAAGGTCTAATACGTCTAAAAGAGTCTCATCCGTAAGTGAAAACCGACAAAATTTGAAAGTCTGAGAGTCAAAATACTAAGCAAAAGCTACAATAGGCCCTGGGCAAATCGTAACTAACCAGGATTTAGTACACGAGGTGTTTACTCTGCATCTAGTTTGAGATATTAAAAAAGACAGAATATTAACTAGAAAAATAGCGTTTAAATAAATTTAACTTTTATAACGGAAACTGTATTAATATACAAGCTGCTGTTCGAAATTTGAGTCATGCATCTTATGACAGTTATTGGTAAGATGAAGGATAAAATGAGTAACGAAAGGGTATTTGAATTTATGTGAAAAATATTTGTAGCATTCATGGAAGGGTATGACTAGGTCATATGAAGAGATATATACAGCACAAATAACTTCTCAAAACCACTTTAAAACACAAACGAAGCACCTGCACTCCTTTTTTCTACAGTACCTGACGTGATGTCTATATACAGTTTCCATAAAAAATGACTCAAATTTCACTGCAGCACTCACTTCGGGTCTTTTCCCTTAAAACCAGTTACGAAACCTGAATCATCTGCTATATCTTTACGTCCTTCCACGCCTTTTCCCTTCCCCTCACTATCAAACCGCTGCCGATGTGATCCTGTGTATTGAGCTGAATTTGTCAAACGATCCACAGTCGAGGATTTTACGGCAGCCTAAGAATATTAAAAACAAAAAAATTAACAGGAAACCTTAAAATGCTGAAACTAATTCGAAACTTGTTGACAGTTGGATGAAATTACCACAACATGCAGAAAATAACGTTTGGTTTCAATAGTATAAGGTACAAAAATTTTATGAAGTATTTTTGATTTTACTTTTGAACAGTGGAAAGTAAAGAATAGCAGGCTTTGCTGCAAATGTTACAGTAAAGTGCCCAATTCTAGAATTTTGTGCAACAAAAAGGCCCAAAAGAGGCGAAAAGGCGCAACAAAAAGTTTTTTTGGGCCCAATTGCTATCTATTATAAATTATGAGAACTATTCAAATGATATTCATTTAGCATCCAGGCTTCAGAGGCAACACTCGTGTTCCTAGATATGGTGTAGAGACACGCCAAAACGAAAACAATGAACAACTTGTTTTCTTTGCTAATTGTAATTCGAAATATTTTGAACTGAAAACTGTGGTGTATAAAGCATATAAACATCAAGAAGCTAATCGATTCTGCAGACACAGTGAAAAAAGCTTCTTATCCCATTCCCGTTGAACTTGTGTTATAACATTCACTCTTGAAGTACTGCGGAGAGAAGTCAAAATTAAGCGTAGAGGCACGGGATACAGACAGAGTAATTTCTATTCGTTTTATGTTTTAATTTCACTCTTTGGTTATATTCAAAAAAAGCTTTATTTCCATCTAATTTCTCCTCGTTTTTCATACTGGTCTCTAACCTAACTCTTGACATCAAAGTTGAACTTTTATATAATATTGCTCCGAGATAAGTCTCTTCTTGTGTGTTCTATAGTAAATAATCATAGGCCTTAAATTAATATTTCTCACCAGCCGCTCCATATGGAACGGATAACCGTAAAAAAAAACTTTGGAGGGAGTTCACTCAATTTGAAACTGAAGTGTCGAAGGACAACCAGCCCCTCCTTGTACTCTAGTTTGCAACTCATTCCCTTTACCCTCTCTCCCAAGACATCTGATAAAGAAATGCTCATTTTATTTAAAATAATCAAAAAATTCAAAGGTCTCAAGGGGGTCGGGTAGGGGGAGGGGTATTCCTCACACACGGGAGAATTTCACTTTGCTTTAAGTTTAAATGTCTTCGGTTATATTCGAGAAAGCTTATTTTTTTATTTAATTACTGTTCTTTTTAAATCCCGTATACCAGCTGTCAACGCTCCCCCCATGTTTACATGAAATTTATCTTTTGTATATAATGCTAAAAAAAAGGTTCATTTAGTGTATTCAACAGTAGAGAACTATATACCTTCAATGAGTTATCCTTTTTTGCCCCTAGCTACTTCGTATGGAAACATTTCAACAATTACCGTTGAAATGCTTGATGGGGATAATTCGATTGGAAATTGGAAGCTCTAGCATCCGTTTCAAGTAGAGGTCAACCAGCCGTCCTGCTATGTCAGAGTCATCTCCCTAGTAGGGACCTCTACTAGACCACTCAGAGTGTCCTCAGGTGGCGTATATGGGAACGTCCTGCGGATATGGGTAACTCAACTCCCTTTAAATCATGTCCTGTTTAACTCAAATCAACACAAAGCCTAAGAATAAGCTTGAACTAGCGCTGATTAGAAGCTCAAAATTTGTCTGGGGAATTTTCTGGGGGGGGGGGGGGGGGGGTCGGGGAGAAAACGCCTAGACCCGAAAAAAGTACCAAAGCAGGTGAATTATATAGATAAAAAGATGCTATTGGTATAAGCATAGCGGTCTCAGCATTTTGGGTGCCGGGAAGGGTAAGGGTCAAAAATTCCCCAGAAACGACTTTCACCCATAAATCAGGGAAAACACCGAAATTTCTTATTCAGAAGATGGATAGCTGAAACCCCTAATATGAGATTTGAGATTTCGTGGTGTAAATTTCATCACGGTTCCTGCCACTGTTTCTGGGTATTTCTCTTGTTTTAATTATACAAATTTTCTTATGCCAAAAGTTTTTACAAGTAAATTAAAACTTCTAAATGAGCTCAAATTAGGAATGAAACCTTCCTAGGGAGGTTAACTCTGAAAACGTCTTGGTTGATTCCTTAAAAAGAATTGTTTCTTTGCCAAGGAGCAAGTCAAAAGTTTGATTTTATACCCTGTTTCCTAGGCTCTTTCCGTTTGATTTTGAAGTTACGTAAAAGCCTTTTATTAGAGTCATTACACATAAGATCAACAAGGATATGACACCCGCTTTCATGGGGGTGGGGAAGTAACACAAATTCTGAGAATATCGGATGGTTACCCAATTTAGCGCCCCTGCGACATTCCAGTCACCCGCTAGTGCTTGAGAAAAAAGAAAAGAAAAGCAAGACGCAACTGGGTATCGAGCCCCTTTTTGCGATTTTCAAGAATTTATTTTGTATTTGAATACATTTTTTTCCCTAGGTAGTTTTTCAATGTTTTTTTTTATTACTTTCAAAGGTGACTGGGAAGGGGATTATTCAAGAAGGGCATTAAACAACAGTTTAAGTGTTTCGAATCACAGAGTTTTTAGTCGTAGACCTTTTATGGTTTTAAGTCTTTATACTCCAGAAGTGACACTAATATCACATTTCGGTGCCAAAAGGCGTTTTATTATGGTGTCGTCATGACGAAACTACAAAACGCGCGTAGATGTAAATATTAGCTTTCAGATTACCTTAAACAGCACTCTTCCTCGTTCTAGTGCCCTATATGTAACAAAAAAATAAAACAGAAAAAGAGAGACTCATCAACGTTTCCAGCTCTTTCTAAATTTGTCTCCACAATAAACCTTTTACGATTAAGATGTATTTAAATAATAGCTATCATTCCTGAATCAGTATTAACGGCATGTTTTTCTTTAAACGAGGGCTTCTTTGCACGGAGTTGAGTTGCATGAGGTTTCAACTGAACGGGGCTGAGTTGCACGGTCGTTCAGTTGCACGAGGGTTTAGTTAAATGGGGATTGAATGCCACGAGGGTTCAGCTAAACGTGGGTTATCGACGTAATACCATCAATTACGTATTTTTTCAAGGCCGCACTGTCTTTCTATGACGAACAAATAAACGTTCAAATGGGAATAAGTCCATTTATTAGACAGTGAAAACAGATACAAAAGTCTGGATATTTCGACCACATATACAGCGATCATCATCCGCAGAAACACTAAAGTATTAAGATTAAAACGTAACATATTATACAGAACAAAACAAAATCTAATAGATTTCTCTCTCAGAGAAATCCAGTAAATGAATCGGAAGTTATTATTTTGTTCTTTATAAATATGTTAGTATTAATTTTAATTCTTTAGCGTTTCTGCTGGTAACGAACGCTGTATACGTGGTCGATATATCCAGACTTGTATTTGTTTTCACTGTCTAATAAATGAACTTATACCCATTCGAACGTTTATTTGTTTAACTGGGGTTGTGTTGCAAAAGGCTTCAGATGAACGGGGTTCAGCCAAATGACGATTCAGTTGCAGCAGGGTTGAGTTGGAGAAGGGTTCAGTTGAAAGGGAATTGAGTTCCACGGGGGGTTCAGTTACACGAGGGTTGAGTTGCAAGGAGGTTGGGTAACCCAGGAGTTCAATTACACGAGGTTCAGTTAGACGAGGGTTCAGTTGCAATGGAACCATACTATTGACGTCTGTTTTCCTAGTTTAACAGTTTTAGCAAGTAATGATTCCAATACTATTCTGTATTTATATAGAAACTATCAGGGGCATAATTTTCTACGGGGTATGGGAACAACTTTAAACCAAGACCCAAGTTTGCCCCCTCCCCAAGTTGAAACTTAGCGCTTCAAAAATATTGTTAAAACCAAGATAGGCCTGTATAATTCAAGCATCCACGAAAAGAGATCAGTTTTCTTTCGTATGCCTTTGCCTTTATGGTAAAATATGGCTCATTTTTCGTTTTTCACGGTCGTTTTTACTTGACATATGAAAATCAACTGACCTCCCCCCACCCAGTATTTTGACAAAAATACGCCACTGGGCACTATCATGTTATTATATTACTCTATTGATTTTCGTGCGCAATGAGACTAATTGTCAGCATCCTTGTCTATAGATGCCCTTAAATTTAAGGATGTCGAGAATTACAAGCTGTAGTCCAAACTTTAGATCCGAAGTGGCCCAACCCAGGTCCCAAGGAGCCGACTTAAGTTTTCCAGTATTAGTTGAATTATTTTATAGATAGGTTTTCAGAGTAGGCCAAATCTTTATTTTCAGAAACTTTCAAGGTAGAATTTAGATAAT
This sequence comes from Artemia sinica, assembly GCA_027921565.1. Classification (NCBI taxonomy): domain Eukaryota; kingdom Metazoa; phylum Arthropoda; class Branchiopoda; order Anostraca; family Artemiidae; genus Artemia; species Artemia sinica. The sequence continues at coordinate 21,837,221 of CM051266.1, read as the reverse complement.
TTCACTTTCAATCCGACATATAATCCAAAATTTGCAATACGATACCGCTTAGTTGTTTTTGCTAAAAAGTTACCAAAATTTACCGTCTTCTGTCAGAACCTAGTTTTATTTTTTTGGACTTTAAACGTGATTCCAACAAAAGAAGATTATGCAGTTCTTGGGTGCATTCCAGATACCAATTAGCATTAATTATAATTGTCCATTCGTTGTCACCTTAATCCTAAAATAATTCAAACCTGCAAAGCTCCACCCTTATTTGCTCATAATAGGCCAAAACGACCGACACTTCAGTTCTTTATGTGCTTATAATCAGGGCCGTATCCAGGTTTTTTTTCGGGGGAGGGAAGGTTTACAAAAGAATTTTTTTTGTTGGGGGGGGGGGGGGGGGTAAAAACACATCAAAAATTTGTTTGTCTTTATTTTTGCTACGTTTTTACGAGCTGGACAAACATTTTTTTATGGGGCAGGGGGTTCAAACCTCCTAAGCCCCTCGCCCTGGATACGGCCTTGCTTATAATACATTGAATTGACCAAGGTTTTTATTATCTGGTATTCTGGAACACCAACAATAGTGAAAAATAATCGCAATTATTCATAATTTTCTTTTGAAACACACCTATTATCTTTTGGTTTTTGACAGCTGTCAGTTAACAGGATGCTATTGAAAATTTTTGCCTGGCTTTCCCTACTGTTTAGTGTATACTTATTTTTTCTCTTGTTCCTTTCATTTTTTTATACACAAAGATAACAGGACCTTAGAAATACCTGAAAATGAAATCCCATGACCAAATAACTGATTACAACAATTCTAATATTTGGCAAATATCTATTGCTCTTACCGTTGTTCCAGCTAATCCAGGTGATCCACAGCTCATCATTTTCGCTTTTATATCATCTGCATCGACTTTCTTTGCCTTAGCAAGGTCTTCGAGAAATTTCAAATAATCCGAATACGGTATTCTTTGAAGTCTGGAAGTAGCAATAAAGTCAAAAGAAGTTGGCCAATAGCCTATATTGTTCACAAGATAATAAACATACGCATAAATCCAGAAACAACAAAGAACGACACAAATCTTTGAGACTCTGAGGTCAACTTTAGCATGATTAAATAAAAAAAAAGTTTTTTTTTCCAACTGAAAGTAAGGAGCAACGACAAAAATTAAAACGAACAAAAAATATTAATCATACGAGGGGGATCACCCCCATCTCAATACCTCGCTCTTTATGCTAAAGTTTTTCTGAACTTAAAAAAAAAAATCATTATTCTAATTAAATCAGCTTATCATCGTAACCCTTGTGTTTCAGGAGTCGTTCTTAAAGAATCGGGACAAAAAGTCAAACTTTAGCGCAAAGAGCGAACGATTGAGAAGGGGCAGACCCCTTTATATAATTAATAATTTCTGTTCGTTTCAAAGTTTGACGTTGCTCCTTACTTTCAGGTGAAAAAAAATCAATTTAATTCCTGATCAATTAATTGAAAAAAAAAAATCGATTTAATTCCTTGCTATAGCTTCCCCACCCCACTGAATCGTGGTAATTCCTTTGTCTATTTATGTTTGATAATAAAAAAAAAAAACCTTTAAAAGTTCTATGGGTGACAATGAAACAAAGTGACTTTTAGACGAAAACAGCAAGTGATTCAGAAACTTGCTGTGAATCACTAGTGATTCAGATTCAGAAGTGAAATTCTACTTTAAATGGTTTATTTTCTTTCTTTTTAGTGAAAATAAAACAGATTCTGAGTGATTCAGATTCAGAAGTGAAATTCTACTTTAAATGGTTTATTTTCTTTCTTTTTGGTGAAAATAAAACAGATTCTGAGTGATTCAGATTCAGAAGTGAAATTCTACTTTAAATGGTTTATTTTCTTTCTTTTTGGTGAAAATAAAACAAAGGAGCATTTGCAGAATGTATACCTGACTGCCAAAACATGAGTGTAAGTTCAAGCTATCGTACAACACGTGGCCAGCTTGTGCGCAATCGAATAATTTCAGTGTCAAACTGTTTTCAGAACATTATTCTCTGCTTAAAAGGGAAGTAAAAAAAAAGCAATAAAGAGATGGAAGTACAGAGTCACGACAAACAGTTTAAACAGGTACTTGCTTGAATTTTTTGAAATAAATTCCAGTGTCAGTAGTAGATATCTTTTTCCCATCAATGACGTTTGCTTGCTTCATCCATTTGTCACTTTGCGAAAGAGTAATAGTTCGGCCGTCAGATTTACTGTCGCCAAATTTTGCAAAAACTCGAAATTGTTCTTGCATCGTTAGAGGCTTTTTTGGCGAAGGCGTTGAAGCCACAGACTTAGGAGATTGCGGCTCGGCGGCCTGGTTTATTTTGAGATCGTCCAATTGCTGATTAATCATGTCAATATTGCTTGATAGTTCACCCATCTTCTGCAAAATCCATTTAATAGAATAGGAAAAGAATAGACATAATGAAACAAATAATCCAACAAATATATCGGAAAAAATAAAAAGCACTGACAGAACTTAGTTAAAAGGTAAAAAGACCATTTCATTAAGACCTCCTTGGGCAAACCTTAACTGAAGTTGTATTAAAAGTTTTTTTTTTCTGCGTGGTCTAAGAAAGAAGGAAAACTTACGATTTACTGAATCTAGATAAAATTATAAAGGGAATTCCTTGCGCCTGAAAAACCCGAGCTAAGATTGTCGTGCCCCTGTCCCAATATTTGAAAGTTTTACATTTTTGCGACTGCTTGATCTCTATCTTCAATATTAGCATGTCTTACATTTTGGCCAAAAAAGATTCAATAGGTATATTTTTTCCCAAAGGAGGAAATACTGAAACTGGCGTATGGAAAATCTTGAGTGAGGCTTAGTTTTATTCGTGATGTGTTGACCTAGTGCAAGTTCTTCATTATAGATTGATATGTTGCACAGTATACTGTTTTATGTCATCATAAGCAAAACGCAGACTAAAAAAACTTTTTTTTTTTATCATAGCATTAGATTTAGAAAGATGAAAAAGATCCGAAACACAAGTCTTATCTGGCAGTCTCAAATTTGTGAGCATAAACAATACTTATACACTCGCAATGAGCTTATCCTTCTTCCTGCATGGATCCAAATTTTAGAATTATTGTAATAATCTAGCCCTTTCTTGTCTCTTATTTGGAGTATGTCCCATAAAGCGTGCTTTGAGAGTGGCATCGAACCTGAAATCCCTAACGTCAAAGTTTGACGTAAAGCCTTTACGTCAAACGTCAAGAGGGAATAGCAGTCGCTTTTCGTACAAAGTAGGACAGTTTCTGCTCACTTGGAGTTTCGTTTTCGTTCTTTACTATACTTACACACTTAATTCTTATTTTAATAGCATAAAAAGAGCAGCGTTATTTTTTTAATTGGTTATAAATTTTAATTGGTATTTTAATTGGTCCTATTTAGAGGGAATTGCTGGATCAATATAATTGCAAAAAAGCTTCCCTGTAACGTAAAGACTGGCAAAGTAGGCGGAGCCATTGGAAGTTCCCTAAGATATTTGGAAGGAGTGTAGCTGCTAGAATGTCTCCACGATGTCTCGGATAGGGAAGATAACTAGAAATATTTGCTGATTAAAGTCCATATTTACCCGTGGATTTGAATGAAGGTATAAATTGAATGAACAGACAACATTGATTTGATTAGAACCAATTTAATGACCGGGGCTGGGGGCTTTAAAATCAGATTTAAAGTATTCACAGAACAAGTTAATGAAGTCTGCAAAACAAAGTGGGTTTGATTTTCCTACTTTTGGTGTCAGTATTTCAATCATACACTGGAATAGCTGTCTATGAATTTAGGTATATATGCTTGTTTGTGTAAATACTAGAATGTCATTAACAAATTTCAGTAAGAATTAAATTACTAATTCTAATCGTTACATATCACATTTTTGAAAGTGTGCTTTTTAAGAAACCCAGTATTTTTTTTTATCCCGTAACATAGAAATTATGATTTCATTTATCTTTTCAGATGCAAGTTAATTTTATCGTACGAAAAACATGTAGCATGAAATTTTATTTGGGAATTTTGTGTTACATTATGTAGGTATGCAAATTTAAGAGTGAATTAAGTGTTTTGACTTTAAATAAAAAAATAGAACTTGATCAATATGATTTACGAACAGTTCATGGCTTAGTGGGACATTCTTGAATAAACTGAATTGAAACATGATAAATAACAAAGTAAGACTACACATAATTTTATTAGGCAAGAGCCACTGTATCCCCTTGTTATACATTTGAAGAAAAAAAAAACATTTCAAATAATAATTTTGCTTCATGTTTGAAAAATTTTAAATCATATGGGATCTTCACTAATTTTTCAGTTCTATTTGATTGATGGAATTATCCATTACTAACAATCGCACATAGCTTTTCATACTTTTAAAACACACAAAGACACTTTACTGACTATTTAAGCTCTATTTGAGATAGATAAAATATTCAGCTCTATTTGTGATAGATAAAATTCTTGGGCATTAAAGCATGACAAAAACCTTTCATTAAGATTAATAGGAAAAGGAAATACCATTACAGTGAATTTTTTTGTGCGTGTGTTTATCATTTTATTTTATAGGTCCATCAAAAAACAACTAACGATTTCCCAAGTGAACCTATAAATTCTTTGTCTTTTCTCTCCTTATTTCTTAAGCTAATATAAGAATTTAATTATTATTAATAATTTCATCAATAAATATTGGTCACCTTACCTGCCATGTCTAAAAGACAAAAATGGTAGAATAGCCACTGGGAAAAGATTTCCACAAAGTTCGAAAATTTTCGCTACGTAAAAAGAAATTTAATTTCATAGATTGCATTGAACCCAAGTTAATTTAGAACTTGGAATTGGTGTGAATTCCATTTTTTTTTCAAAATTAAGGAACATTAAGACAAACTAAAAAATGTATTTTCGTAAAATGTTTCAGGGGAATAAGAGAAGAAAAATGGTGGATCTCTAGACTTGAAAATCATTTTTCTGGCCCTAATTTGGTATGTGATATTATACATGAGTGTTTCATTAATAAACAAAATAGTTTGTTATACCCCAAACAAGTAACTGTCTTGGATTAGGGCGCTGAACAGCTTGAAAATACTATCCTAAAACTAAGGTGAGTCGTATATCTATTTCTGACAGTTGCACTTATTTAGCCCACACATTACTATTTATTTTTGAAAAACTAAATGCTTTTGTTTTCTACCACAATTAATTATACCAATGATCAACATTTACATCTGGAAATACAATACAGATCCCTTCCTGAGGATCTGCCAGAATCGCAATAACGCATAAGATCACATTTACGTTTTTCTAGAACGGTTCAGCTATAATAAATAAACCTAAGAAATTATAAAAAAAGAAAGAAAATGGTAAAAGACTGTTAGTAATAATGATAGGATCCATCTATTATCCACATACATCAAAAAGAAAAATAGCGGAGTAAATCACGAATAAAGACGCAGAAAAAGGAATAAGCAAGAAAAAATTCGCACGAAAAAAATAATAAAGCACAGATCAAACCGCGATGCGGAGTCATGTATATCCTGGGAAAGTATTATCAAGCAACTATCTCTATACATTCCTTACCTATACGTTTCTTATTACCATCCTCTTTATTACCTATTTAAATTTAGACAAAATATGTTGTACCTTAAACTTGGGTTTTCAGTCTGTTTTTCATTGGGTTTAGTTTTAGAAAATACAGTACTTTTTATTTCAGTAGAATTTTAAGCCATATCAAGGCGTTTTCTTAAATTTAACAAATAGATTTTCAAATCTTAAAAAGTCTGTAAATCAAAATTGAGTGGCACGAGGCTCAAAACCCTTTCCTTTTGCCTCGCTTGAGCTCTATATCTATTTCTCAAGTTTTCACTTTAATAAATAAAGATTTAAAAACCCAACAAAGGTCACTTTCCATTGGATGAGGTGAAGGTAGATGCTTGAACACCCTCCCATGGAATCATTAGGGCTCTGGATCCATTCATGGGTTTCATTCACCTAACTCAGCAATTTTCCAAGGTAGAAAAAAACCCCTCATCTAGAATTTTACCAAATTTTGACTTATAAGGCTTTAAAGAATTTGACAAATGGGTCTTAAATCACAAAATTAATTATAAATTCTCAAAATCCTAGTCAAATGTTGTGTTGGTGTTCTCCAAAAATTATCCAGGATATTTTTTCGAGAGGGGAGGAGGGTTTCAAACCCCCCACCCCCTGGATACGGACTTGGTGTTTCAAAGCCTAGAGTCATAGCAAAGGACCGTTCGCGTATTAGAATTTTACTGTCTGTGAACCTGTTCACCAGGTTCACCAGTTTTAATAATATTGAATTTACTTTATTATCATATTAAAAAAATGTTACAAGATTATTTTTTATCAATATAAACAAGACGCCGTAGATCTCAGAGAATTCAGCAAGCTTCGGTTTTAGTTTTACAAAGCTAAAGAGACAGTATGGAGAAGATAAAAATATTTACATTTTAACGTTTGAAGTACTCCAATCAGAGACGAAAAAACATTTACCTTTTAACGTTTAAAGTACTCCTTTTCACAAGCAAACAGTTGGAATAAGAAGGAACAAAAGGTATCAAATCTTGGCCATCGCTGCGCAGAGTTTAAACGAGCTGGAAACTGTTGACTGTCATGTTTACTTTCGTGCTATCTCAAAATGAGTTGGTACTTTTTCTTCCCATATTCATGGCGGCGTCAACAATGACAGGTGATGTTAGATGCAAATTGAGTTTCAACATGAGTGATTAGTTGACTGACAAATTTTCTGCCCACATTTTTCAAAAAAAGAACATTCCATATTACAAGCCACAGTACGCTTGGAAGAACGAGACTGCATGCCACTTGTACATAGGATGCTGCAGGGGTGCTAAATTTTTGACATTTTTTCAACGCCTTCATACTTTTTCCTATTACCCTAAGTTAATAGCCCTCAATTTTTCTTTTGTGACACAAAACCACTAAAGCATACTAGATACAGCAAGAACCCAAATAGATTTATATTAAACCAACTTATTTCATACATTAAAAAGCGCAGCACAAACTTTAGCCATTGGATTGTCAAAACAACCATTTGGATTTTCAATTTATGTATTTTCAACGGCCAAGTTCATATATTTCAAAGTAGCCGCTGAACCGTCTGGACACATGAACAAGCAACAGAAATCAGAGGAAATCTGACGGAAATGCAAAAACGGCCGCTATTTTCAAAAACTTACCTGTGTGAACCTGGGATTAAGCCGGAGGGGCCGTGGTAGCTTTGCCTAAGTTGTACTACATCTAGAAATGAAATAAAGCAACTAAAAAATAAGAACTAAAAAAAAAATAAGATTACCATTGGTTTTTATAGAATAAATTACTTATCAACCTCCTTTTGAAATTTTCTTATCCTAGTAGCACTTAAATTAAGATGTCATCTCAACTTTAAACTGTATGAAAATGTTGTAAAAAACAAAAAGTAATTTATAAAAACGAGGAGCCGGCGTCCTCCCCCCCCGCAGAAAATTCCCCCATACGCCAAATTGAGCAGCCACAGAGAAACTACAAAATAGATACCTCAAAATATCGATCAGATGTCCTAAGGAGTAACAAAAAGACCAGATATCAAAACAGTTTTTAGGACGGGAGTAGAAAGGGGGGTACCAGTCCCATTGCCCACCCCTGCTGCCACCTACAACTTTTTTACATAATTTATGCATGTTTTTATGGTTTTTGTCAGTGAGAATGAAAAAACAGGAATTTTCTCACTTAAAAAAACATGAATTTTCTCACATTGATGGATGTTTTCTAGGATGGTTATGTGTGTTGGTCAATTTATTTGATGTTTTTCATGGATGTCAACAGCAATTCATGTCTGTTTTATGGTTTTTGTCAGTGAGAATGAAAAAACAGAAACTTTCTCACATTTATGGATGTCAACAGCAATTCATGTCTGTTTTATGGTTTTTGTCAGTGAGAATGAAAAAACAGGAACTTTCTCACATTTATGGATGTCAACAGCAATTTATGTCTGTTTTATGTCTTTAGGCGAACCTAACCTGAGAAATTGATTTACATAATCGGCGGGGGAATTATTGATTCACGAAGGGGAATTAAGAAACAAACATGGCTTCTTTGATCTTTAGGCTAACCTAAGTCTAAAAGGAGTCTAAAGAGATAGAAATTCTATTTTTAAATACGGCTTCACTGAGCTTTAAGTCGGAGAGATAAATTGATATTCTAACGAAACCATAATAGTTTAGCTAGGAACATTTATGAGATGAAGAGATTAACGTAGGAAAGGGTTTCCTAGAAATTTGAAATGTGTCAGCGCAGGGATGCCAAAAAACAAAAGGAACACACAGAAATTACTTTTAGGGGATTATTTGGGCGAAACCGTTTTAGACAGGTTTTGGAATTATTTCGGCGAAACAGTTAGAGACATTTTAAAAGATGATTTAAAAGATGATTCTAGAAGAGGTTTTGAGTGTGGTCGTTATAATACACAAGTTCCATTTGAACAGTGTTGTGAGGTCCCCTACCACAACCCCAAAGGGTTCCGATCCCCCCACCCCAACGCCGAAGGAACCCACCGGTCCTCAAAGGTTCTACGGATTCCCAAAGGGCTCCCGGCGCCCCAAAGGCTCCTGTGCCACCATTTTAATACTTTTTTAAGGCTTTATTATATCTTTTCAGAACAAATTATTATTTTAGGGAATTATTTCGGCGAAACAGTTAGAGACATTTTAAAAGATGATTTTTGAAGAGATTTTAGAAGAGGATTTGAGGGTGAAACTCTGAGGTCGTTATAATACACAAGTTCCGTTTGAACAGTGTCGTGAGGTCCTCTACCCCAACCCCAAAGGGTTCCGATCCCCCCATCCCAACCCCGAAGGAAGCGCCCGGTCCTCAAAGGTCCCCCCAAGCTCCCAAAGGACCACCCGGCCCACAAGGGTCCCACAGACCCTCAAGGCTCTCCCCGAGCCCCGTCTTTCGTTGATGTGTATTGTCTGAAACTTATGATTTGGGATATGTAAATTACTATTTCGGACTTTTCTGAGCTAGATTTCTTAGTCTTTCGTTGGTGTGTGTTGTCTGAAACCTATGATTTGGGATGGATGGATTGCAATTTTTGACTTTTCTGAGCTGGATTTCTTAGCCGTTCATAGGTGAGTGCTGTCAGAAAATTATGATTTGGGATGTGTAGTTTGCAAGTTGGACTTTTCAGAGCTATGATTCTTAGTCTCTCATAGGCATTTGTTGTCTAAAACTTCTGGTTTGGGATGAATAGTTTGCTATTTCAGGCTTTTCTGAGCTAAGGTTTCCTAGTATTTCGTAGGTGAATGTTGTCTGAAACTTATGATTTGGGATATGTAAATTACTATTTCGGGCTTTTCTAAGCTAGATTTCTTAGTCTTTCGTTGGTGTGTGTTGTCTGAAACCTATGATTTGGGATGGGTGGATTGCTATTTTTGACTTTTCTGAGCTGGATTTCTTAGCCGTTCATAGGTGTGTGTTGTCTGAAACTTATGATTTAGGATGGTTAATTTGCTATTTTTGACTTTTCTGAGCTAGGTTTCTTAGCCTTTTATATGTGTGTGCTGTCAGAAAATTATGATTTGGGATTTGTAGTTTGCATTTTGGACTTTTCAGAGCTAGGATTCTTAGTCCCTCATAGGTGTTTGTTGTCTGAAGCCTATAGTTTGGGATGAGTAGTTTGCTATTTCAGGCTTTTCATAGCCAGATTTCTTAGTATTTCGTAGGTGTGTGTTGTCTGAAACCTATGATTTGGATTGTGTGGGTTGCTATTTTTTGACTTTTCATAGCCAGATTTCTTAGTCTTTCGTAGGTATGTGTTGTCTGAAACCTATGATTTGGATTGTGTGGATTGCTATTTTTTGACTTTTCTGAGCTGGATTTCATAGCCTTTCGTAGGGATGTGTTGACTGAAACCTAGGATTTGGGATGAGTGGTTTGCTTTTTGGACTTTTCAGAGCTGGATTTCTTAGCCGTTCATAGGTGAGTGTTGTCTGAAATCTATGATTTGGGATGGTTAATTTGCTATTTTTGACTTTTCTGAGCTAGGTGTCTTAGCCTTTCATAGGTGCGTGTTGTCAGAAAATTATGATTTGGGATGTGTAGTTTGCTATTTCAGGCTTTTCTGAGCTAAGGTTTCCTAGTATTTCGTAGGTGAATGTTGTCTGAAACCAATAGTTTGGGATGAGTAGTTTGCTATTTCAGGCTTTTATGAGCTAGGTTTCTTAGCCTTTCGTAGGTGTTTGTTGACTGAAACTTATGATTTGGGATATGTAATTTGCTATTTCCGACTTTTCATAACCAGATTTCTTAGTCTTTCGTAGGTGTGTGGTGTCTGAAACCTATGATTTGGGATGTGTGGGTTGCTATTTTTTGACTTTTCTGAGCTGGATTTCTTAGCCTTTAAGTAGGCGTATGTTGACTGAAACCTATGATTTGGGATGGTTAATTTGCTATTTTTGACTTTTCTGAGCTAGATTTCTTAGCCTTTCATAGGTGTGTGCTTTCAGAAAATTATAATTTGGGAGGTGTAGTTTGCTTTTTGGACTTTTCAGAGCTAGGATTCTTAGTCACTCATAGGTGTTTGTTGTCTGAAACTTCGAGTTTGGGATGAGTAGTTGGCTATTTCAGACTTTTCTGAGCTAAGGTTTCTTAGTATTTCGTAGGTGAATGTTGTCTGAAACTTATGATTTTGGATATGTAAATTACTATTTCGGGCTTTTCTGAGTTGGATTTCTTAGTCTTTCATAGGTGTGTGGTGTCTGAAACCTATGATTTGGGATGAGTGGTTTGCTTTTTGGACTTTTCTGAGACTTTCCTAGGTGTGTGTTGACTGAAACCTATGATTTGGGATGTGTAGTTTGCTATTTTGACTTTTCTGAGCTAGGTTTCTTAGCCTTTCATAGGTAAGTGTTGTCAGAAAATTATGATTTGGGATATGTAGTTTGCTATTTCAGGCTTTCCTGAGCTAAGGTTTCCTAGTATTTCGTAGGTGAATGTTGTCTGAAACCAATAGTTTGGGATGAGTAGTTTGCTATTTTTGACCTTTCTGAGCTAGGTTTCTTAGTCTTTCGTTGCTGTGTGTTGACTGAAACCTATGATTTGGGATATGTAGTTTGCTATTTTTGACTTTTCTGAGCTGGATTTATTAGCCTTTCATAGGTGTGTGTTGACTGAAACCTATGTTTGGGATGAGTGGTTTGCTATTTTTGTCTTTTCTGAGCTAGAGTTCTTAGCCTTTCATAGGTATGTGTTGTCAGAAAATTAAGATTTTGGATGTGTAGTTTGCTATTTGGACTTTTCAGAGCTATGATTCTTAGTCCATCATAGGCGTTTGTTGTCTGAAACTTCTAGCTTGGGATGAGTAGTTTGCTATTTCAGGCTTTTCTGAGCTAAGGTTTCTTAGTCTTTCATAGGTGAATGTTGTCTGATACCTATGATTTGGGATATGTTAATTACTATTTCGGGCTTTTCTAAGCTAGATTTCTTAGTCTTTCGTTGGTGTGTGGTGTCTGAAACCTATGACTTGGGATGGGTGGATTGCTACTTTTGACTTTTCTTAGCTGGATTTCTTAGCCTTTCATAGGTGTTTGTTGTCTGAAACCTATAGTTTGGGATGACTAGTTTGCTATTTTTGACTTTTCTGAGCTAGGTTTCTTAGCCGTTCATAGGTGAGTGTTGTCTGAAACCTATGATTTGGGAATATGTAAATTACTATTTCGGGCTTTTCTGATTTGGATTTCTTAGTCTTTCATAGGTATGTGTTGTCTGAAACCTATGATTTGGGATGTGTGGGTTGCTATTTTTTTACTTTTCCGAGCTGGATTTCTTAGCCGTTCATAGGTGAGTGCTGTCTGAAACTTATGATTTGGGATGGTTAATTTGCTATTTCCGGCTTTTATTAGCTAGGTTTCTTAGCCTTTCATAGGTGTGTGTTGTCAGAAAATTATGATTTGGGATGTGTAGTTTGCTATTTGGACTTTTCAGAGCTAGGATTCTTAGTCCATCATAGGTGTTTGTTGTCTGAAACCAATAGTTTGGGATGAGTAGTTTGCTATTTCAGGCTTTTCGGAGCTAGATTTCTTAGCCTTTCATTGGTGTATGCTTTCAGAAAATTATGATTTGGGATATGTAAATTACTATTTCGGACTTTTCTGAGTTGGACACTTCTAAATTTTTCCGTAGAAGATAGGAAAAGTTATACTATGATTATGATTATTTTCCATGAAGATAAAAAGTTTCACTTTAATTCTAAATTTTCTTAAATTCAATTCCGACCTTTCTCAAAGAGATGAAAAAAAATTAAAGTTCTGTTCCAAATATTTTCCCGGAAATAGAAAAGTTCAACTTCGATTCTGAATTTTCTCAATGAAAATGAAATAAGTTATTGATCAAATCTATTTTCCAAAAATAATATAAAAATTTCCACTTCAGTTCAGATTTTTTTCTCAAAGAGATGAAGAAATTTAAAGTTCTGTTCCAAATTTTTCATAGAAGATAGGAAAAGTTATACTTTGAACGTGAATATTCGAGTTCTATCCTGAATTTTACCAAAGAACACATTTCAATTCTAATTTCCCCAATAAAAAATTTAAAGTTCAATTCTAAATTTTTCGGTGGAAGATAGAAAAAGTAATACCATACGTGTGAATATTTTCCCGGAAGATAGAAAGTTCTAGTAAAATTTTCTCAACGAAGTCAAGAAGAATTCAAGTTCTCTTCTGAATTTTACCAAAGAACACAATTCAATTCTAATTTCAAAGAGAAAATAAAAATCTTCCACTTCAGTTCCTTATTTCACAAAGACATAAAGAAATTCAAAGTTCAATTCTAAATTTTTCGGTGGAAGATAGAAAAAGTAATACCATACTTGTGAAATATTTTCATGGAAGATAAAAAGTTCTAGTTCAATTTAAAATTTTCTCAACGAAGTGAAGGAAAGTTCAAGTTCTCTTCTGAATTTTCTCAATGAAAAAGAAATTAGTCATTGATCATTTCTATTTTTCCAAATAATATAAAAATTTTCCACTTTAGTTCAGATCTGACTCGAAGAGATGAAAAATTTAAAATACTGTTCCAAATTTTTCACTGAAGATAAAAAAGTTCAAGTTCTCTTCGGAATTTTACCAAAGAACACAATTCAATTCTAATTTCTCCAGAGAAAATAAAAATCTTCCACTTCAGTTCTTTATTTCACAAAGACATAAAGAAATTTAAAGTTCAATTCTAAATTTTTCGGTGGAAGATAGAAAAAGTAATACCACACGTGTGAATATTTTCCCGGAAGATAAAAAGTTCTAGTTCAATTTAAAATTTTCTCAAAGAAGTGAAGAAAAGTTCAAGTTCTCTTCTGAACTTTACCAAAGAACACACTTCAATTCTAATTTCTCCAGAGAAAACAAAAATCTTCCACTTCAGTTCTATATTTCACAAAGACATAAAGAAATTTAAAGTTCAATTCTAATTTTTCGGTGGAAGATAGAAAAAGTAATACCATACTTGTGAATATTTTCACGGAAGATAAAAGTTCTAGTTCAATTTAAAATTTTCTCAACGAAGTCAAGGAAAGTTCAAGTTCTCTTCTGAACTTTACCAAAGAACACACTTCAATTCTTATTTCTCCAGAGAAAACAAAAATCTTCCACTTCAGTTCTTTATTTTACAAAGACATAAAGAAATTTAAAGTTCAATTCTAAATTTTTCGGTGGGAGATAGAAAAATTAATACCATACTTGTGATTATTTTCACGGAAGATAAAAAGTTCTAGTTCAATTTAAAATTTTCTCAATGAAGTGAAGAAAAGTTCAAGTTCTCTACTGAATTTTACCAAAGAAGACAATTCAATTCTAATTTCTACAGAGAAAATAAAAATCTTCCACTTCAGTTCTTTATTTCACAAAAGACATAAAGAAATTTAAAGTTCAATTCTAAATTTTTTGGTGGAAGATAGAAAAAGTAATACCATACTTGTGAATATTTTCCCGGAAGATAAAAAGTTCTAGTTCAATTTAAAATTTTCTCAACGAAGTGAAGAAAAGTTCAAGTTCTCTTCTGAACTTTACCAAAGAACACACTTCAATTCTAATTTCTCCAGAGAAAATAAAAATCTTCCACTTCAGTTTTAAGTTCCCCAAAGAAATAAAGAAATTTAAAGTTCTATTCTGAATTTTTAGATGGAAGATAGAAAAAGTAATACTATGACTGCGATTGTTTTCCATGAAGATCAAAAGTTTCACTTTATTTATAATTTTTCTTAAATTCAGTTCTGATTTTTCTCAAAGAGATGAAAAATTTAAAGTTCTGTTCCAAATTTTTCATAGAAGATAGAAAAAGTTATACATTGATTGTGAATATTCAACATGAAGATAAGGAACTCCACTTTAATTCTGAGTTTTCTCGAAGAAGTGCAAATTGTTCAAGTTCTCTTCTGAATTTTCTTAAAGAAGAGAAAAAAGTTAACTCAATTCTGAATTTTACCAATGAAAATGAAAAAACCTTCCACTTCAGTTCTTAATTTCTCAAAGACATAAAAAATTTAAAGTTCAGTTCTAAATTTTTCTGTAGAAGATAGGAAAAGTTATACTATGATTGTGATTATTTTCCAGTGAAGATAAAAGTTTCACTTTAATTCTAATTTTCTTAAGTTCACTACCGATTTTTTGCAAAGAGATGAAAAATTTAAAGTTCTGTTCCAAATTTTTCATAGAAGATAGAAAAAGTTATACATTGATTTGAATATTCGACATGAAGATAAGGAGCATCACTTTAATTCTGAGTTTTCTCGAAGAAGTGCAAAATCTTCAAGTTCACTTCTGAATTTTCTTAAAGAAGTGAAAAAAGTTAGCTCAATTCTGAATTTTACCAATGAAAATGAAAAAAGCTTCCACTTCAGTTCTTAATTCCTCAAAGACATAAAAAATTCAAAGTTCTCTTCTAATTTTTCCAAGAAAATAAAAAGGCTCCACTTCAGTTCTGGTTTTTTTTTCTCAAAGAGATAAAAAATTTAAAGTTCTTTTCTAATTTTAAATTAAATTTTAGCTCCTTTGTCTTATGGATTTACCCATCAAATTTTTAAATTAGAAAATGAGTGACTCGTTCTATTATTAAAGACAATCGTTCAAACTCGTTCATCTAACCTTCAAAACAATAGGTTAGGTTAGGTATAAATAAATATTAATAAATAAATAGAAACATTTCTACATGTTTAAGTTAGGTTAGGGTAGGTTAACTTATCATGAGTGCTCATGATAAGTTAACCTAACCTTTTCCGGCGAGTATGGTTAGGTTAGACTAGATTAAGTTAGGTTAGATTAGGTTAGGTTAGCATACGTACGCTTCACTTAGGTTAGCTTAGGTTAGGTGAGAGACATGCAAAAAGTTAGGTGTATGATTAGGTTAGGTTAGATTAAGTTAGGTTAGGCTAGGTTAGCCTACGTACGCGCGCGTACGTAGGCTAACCTAGCCTAACCTAACTTAATCTAACCTAACCTAATCATACACCTAACTTTTTGCATGTCTCTCACCTAACCTAAGCTAACCTAAGTGAAGCGTACGTATGCTAACCTAACCTAATCTAACCTAACTTAATCTAGTCTAACCTAACCATACTCGCCGGAAAAGGTTAGGTTAACTTATCATGAGCACTCATGATAAGTTAACCTACCCTAACCTAACTTAAACATGTAGAAATGTTTCTATTTATTTATTAATATTTATTTATACCTAACCTAACCTATTGTTTTGAAGGTTAGATGAACGAGTTTGAACGATTGTCTTTAATAATAGAACGAGTCACTCATTTTCTAATTTAAAAATTTGATGGGTAAATCCATAAGACAAAGGAGCTAAAATTTAATTTAAAATTAGAAAAGAACTTTAAATTTTTTATCTCTTTGAGAAAAAAAAACCAGAACTGAAGTGGAGCCTTTTTATTTTCTTGGAAAAATTAGAAGAGAACTTTGAATTTTTTATGTCTTTGAGGAATTAAGAACTGAAGTGGAAGCTTTTTTCATTTTCATTGGTAAAATTCAGAATTGAGCTAACTTTTTTCACTTCTTTAAGAAAATTCAGAAGTGAACTTGAAGATTTTGCACTTCTTCGAGAAAACTCAGAATTAAAGTGATGCTCCTTATCTTCATGTCGAATATTCAAATCAATGTATAACTTTTTCTATCTTCTATGAAAAATTTGGAACAGAACTTTAAATTTTTCATCTCTTTGCAAAAAATCGGTAGTGAACTTAAGAAAATTAGAATTAAAGTGAAACTTTTTATCTTCACTGGAAAATAATCACAATCATAGTATAACTTTTCCTATCTTCTACAGAAAAATTTAGAACTGAACTTTAAATTTTTTATGTCTTTGAGAAATTAAGAACTGAAGTGGAAGGTTTTTTCATTTTCATTGGTAAAATTCAGAATTGAGTTAACTTTTTTCTCTTCTTTAAGAAAATTCAGAAGAGAACTTGAACAATTTGCACTTCTTCGAGAAAACTCAGAATTAAAGTGGAGTTCCTTATCTTCATGTTGAATATTCACAATCAATGTATAACTTTTTCTATCTTCTATGAAAAATTTGGAACAGAACTTTAAATTTTTCATCTCTTTGAGAAAAATCAGAACTGAATTTAAGAAAAATTATAAATAAAGTGAAACTTTTGATCTTCATGGAAAACAATCGCAGTCATAGTATTACTTTTTCTATCTTCCATCTAAAAATTTAGAATAGAACTTTAAATTTCTTTATTTCTTTGGGGAACTTAAAACTGAAGTGGAAGATTTTTATTTTCTCTGGAGAAATTAGAATTGAATTGTGTTCTTTGGTAAAGTTCAGAAGAGAACTTGAACTTTTCTTCACTTCGTTGAGAAAATTTTAAATTGAACTAGAACTTTTTATCTTCCGGGAAAATATTCACAAGTATGGTATTACTTTTTCTATCTTCCACCGAAAAATTTAGAATTGAACTTTAAATTTCTTTATGTCTTTTGTGAAATAAAGAACTGAAGTGGAAGATTTTTATTTTCTCTGTAGAAATTAGAATTGAATTGTCTTCTTTGGTAAAATTCAGTAGAGAACTTGAACTTTTCTTCACTTCATTGAGAAAATTTTAAATTGAACTAGAAATTTTTATCTTCCGTGAAACTAATCACAAGTATGGTATTAATTTTTCTATCTCCCACCGAAAAATTTAGAATTGAACTTTAAATTTCTTTATGTCTTTGTGAAATAAAGAACTGAAGTGGAAGATTTTTGTTTTCTCTGGAGAAATTAGAATTGAAATGTGTTCTTTGGTAAAGTTCAGAAGAGAACTTGAACTTTCCTTGACTTCGTTGAGAAAATTTTAAATTGAACTAGAACTTTTTATCTTCCGTGAAAATATTCACAAGTATGGTATTATTCTTTCTATCTTCCACCGAAAAATTAGAATTGAACTTTAAATTTCTTTATGTCTTTGTGAAATAAAGAACTGAAGTGGAAGATTTTTGTTTTCTCTGGAGAAATTAGAATTGAAGTGTGTTCTTTGGTAAAGTTCAGAAGAGAACTTGAACTTTTCTTCACTTCTTTGAGAAAATTTTAAATTGAACTAGAACTTTTTATCTTCCGGGAAAATATTCACACGTATGGTATTACTCTTTCTATCTTCCACCGAAAAATTTAGAATTGAACTTTAAATTTCTTTATGTCTTTGTGAAATAAAGAACTGAAGTGGAAGATTTTTGTTTTCTCTGGAGAAATTAGAATTGAATTGTGTTCTTTGGTAAAATTCCGAAGAGAACTTGAACTTTTTTATCTTCAGTGAAAAATTTGGAACAGTATTTTAAATTTTTCATCTCTTCGAGTCAGATCTGAACTAAAGTGGAAAATTTTTATATTATTTGGAAAAATAGAAATGATCAATGACTAATTTCTTTTTCATTGAGAAAATTCAGAAGAGAACTTGAACTTTCCTTCACTTCGTTGAGAAAATTTTAAATTGAACTAGAACTTTTTATCTTCCATGAAAATATTTCACAAGTATGGTATTACTTTTTCTATCTTCCTTCGAAAAATTTAGAATTGAACTTTGAATTTCTTTATGTCTTTGTGAAATACGGAACTGAAGTGGAAGATTTTTATTTTCTCTGTGAAATTAGAATTGAATTGTGTTCTTTGGTAAAATTCAGAAGAGAACTTGAATTCTTCTTCACTTCGTTGAGAAAATTTTAAATTGAACTAGAACTTTCTAACTTCCGGGAAAATATTCACACGTATGGTATTACTTTTTCTATTTTCCACCGAAAAATTTAGAATTGAACTTTAAATTTTTTATTGGGGAAATTAGAATTGAAATGTGTTCTTTGGTAAAATTCAGAATAGAACTCGAATATTCATTTTCAAAGTATAAATTTTCCTATCTTCTATGAAAAATTTGGAACAGAACTTTAAATTTCTTCATCTCTTTGAGAAAAAAATCTGAACTGAAGTGGAAATTTTTATATTATTTTGGGAAAATAGATTTGATCAATAACTTATTTCATTTTCATTGAGAAAATTCAGAATCGAAGTTGAACTTTTCTTCTTCCGGGAAAATATTTGGAACAGAACTTAAATTTTTTTCATCTCTTTGAGAAAGGTCGGAATTGAATTTAAGAAAATTTAGAATTAAAGTGAAACTTTTTATCTTCATGGAAAATAATCATAATCATAGTATAACTTTTCCTATCTTCTACGGAAAAATTTAGAAGTGTCCAACTCAGAAAAGTCCGAAATAGTAATTTACATATCCCAAATCATAATTTTCTGAAAGCATACACCAATGAAAGGCTAAGAAATCTAGCTCCGAAAAGCCTGAAATAGCAAACTACTCATCCCAAACTATTGGTTTCAGACAACAAACACCTATGATGGACTAAGAATCCTAGCTCTGAAAAGTCCAAATAGCAAACTACACATCCCAAATCATAATTTTCTGACAACACACACCTATGAAAGGCTAAGAAACCTAGCTAATAAAAGCCGGAAATAGCAAATTAACCATCCCAAATCATAAGTTTCAGACAGCACTCACCTATGAACGGCTAAGAAATCCAGCTCGGAAAAGTAAAAAAATAGCAACCCACACATCCCAAATCATAGGTTTCAGACAACACATACCTATGAAAGACTAAGAAATCCAAATCAGAAAAGCCCGAAATAGTAATTTACATATTCCCCAATCACAGGTTTCAGACAGCACTCACCTATGAACGGCTAAGAAACCTAGCTCAGAAAAGTCAAAAATAGCAAACTAGTCATCCCAAACTATAGGTTTCAGACAACAAACACCTATGAAAGGCTAAGAAATCCAGCTAAGAAAAGTCAAAAGTAGCAATCCACCCATCCCAAATCATAGGTTTCAGACACCACACACCAACGAAAGACTAAGAAATCTAGCTTAGAAAAGCCCGAAATAGTAATTAACATATCCCAAATCATATGTTTCAGACAACATTCACCTATGAAAGACTAAGAAACCTTAGCTCAGAAAAGCCTGAAATAGCAAACTACTCATCCCAAACTAGAAGTTTCAGACAACAAACGCCTATGATGGACTAAGAATCATAGCTCTGAAAAGTCCAAATAGCAAACTACACATCCCAAATCTTAATTTTCTGACAACACATACCTATGAAAGGCTAAGAAATCTAGCTCAGAAAAGACAAAAATAGCAAACCACTCATCCCAATCATAGGTTTCAGTCAACACACACCTATGAAAGGCTAATAAATCCAGCTCAGAAAAGTCAAAAATAGCAAACTACATATCCCAAATCATAGGTTTCAGTCAACACACAGCAACGAAAGACTAAGAAACCTAGCTCAGAAAGGTCAAAAATAGCAAACTACTCATCCCAAACTATTGGTTTCAGACAACATTCACCTACGAAATACTAGGAAACCTTAGCTCAGGAAAGCCTGAAATAGCAAACTACATATCCCAAATCATAATTTTCTGACAACACTTACCTATGAAAGGCTAAGAAACCTAGCTCAGAAAAGTCAAAATAGCAAACTACACATCCCAAATCATAGGTTTCAGTCAACACACACCTAGGAAAGTCTCAGAAATCCAGCTCAGAAAAGTCCAAAAAGCAAACCACTCATCCCAAATCATAGGTTTCAGACACCACACACCTATGAAAGACTAAGAAATCCAACTCAGAAAAGCCCGAAATAGTAATTTACATATCCCAAATCATAAGTTTCAGACAACATTCACCTACGAAATACTAAGAAACCTTAGCTCAGAAAAGTCTGAAATAGCCAACTACTCATCCCAAACTCGAAGTTTCAGACAACAAACACCTATGAGTGACTAAGAATCCTAGCTCTAAAAAGTCCAAAAAGCAAACTACACCTCCCAAATCATAATTTTCTGAAAGCACACACCTATGAAAGGCTAAGAAATCTAGCTCAGAAAAGTCAAAAATAGCAAATTAACCATCCCAAATCATAGGTTTCAGTCAACATACGCCTACTTAAAGGCTAAGAAATCCAGCTCAGAAAAGTCAAAAAATAGCAACCCACACATCCCAAATCATAGGTTTCAGACACCACACACCTACGAAAGACTAAGAAATCTGGTTATGAAAAGTCGGAAATAGCAAATTACATATCCCAAATCATAAGTTTCAGTCAACACACACCTACGAAAGGCTAAGAAACCTAGTTCATAAAAGCCTGAAATAGCAAACTAAACATCCCAAACTATTGGTTTCAGACAACATTCACCTACGAAATACTAGGAAACCTTAGCTCAGAAAAGCCTAAAATAGCAAACTACACATCCCAAATCATAATTTTCTGACAACACACACCTATGAAAGGCTAAGAAACCTAGCTCAGAAAAGTCAAAAATAGCAAATTAACCATCCCAAATCATAGATTTCAGACAACACTCACCTATGAACGGCTAAGAAATCCAGCTCTGAAAAGTCCAAAAAGCAAACCACTCATCCCAAATCATAGGTTTCAGTCAACACATCCCTACGAAAGGCTATGAAATCCAGCTCAGAAAAGTAAAAAATAGCAATCCACACAATCCAAATCATAGGTTTCAGACAACACACACCTACGAAAGACTAAGAAATCTGGCTATGAAAAGTCAAAAAATAGCAACCCACACAATCCAAATCATAGGTTTCAGACAACACACACCTACGAAATACTAAGAAATCTGGCTATGAAAAGCCTGAAATAGCAAACTACTCATCCCAAACTATAGGCTTCAGACAACAAACACCTATGAGGGACTAAGAATCCTAGCTCTGAAAAGTCCAAAATGCAAACTACAAATCCCAAATCATAATTTTCTGACAGCACACACATATAAAAGGCTAAGAAACCTAGCTCAGAAAAGTCAAAAATAGCAAATTAACCATCCTAAATCATAAGTTTCAGACAACACACACCTATGAACGGCTAAGAAATCCAGCTCAGAAAAGTCAAAAATAGCAATCCACCCATCCCAAATCATAGGTTTCAGACAACACACACCAACGAAAGACTAAGAAATCTAGCTTAGAAAAGCCCGAAATAGTAATTTACATATCCCAAATCATAAGTTTCAGACAACATTCACCTACGAAATACTAGGAAACCTTAGCTCAGAAAAGCCTGAAATAGCAAACTATTCATCCCAAACTAGAAGTTTCAGACAACAAACGCCTATGAGACACTAAGAATCATAGCTCTGAAAAGTCCAACTTGCAAACTACACATCCCAAATCATAATTTTCTGACAGCACTCACCTATGAATGGCTAAGAAATCCAGCTCAGAAAAGTCAAAAATTGCAATCCATCCATCCCAAATCATAGGTTTCAGACAACACACACCAACGAAAGACTAAGAAATCTAGCTCAGAAAAGTCCGAAATAGTAATTTACATATCCCAAATCATAAGTTTCAGACAATACACATCAACGAAAGACGGGGCTCGGGGAGAGCCTTTGAGGGTCTGTGGGACCCTTGAGGGCCGGGTGGTCCTTTGGGAGCTTGGGGGGACCTTTGAGGACCGGGCGCTTCCTTCGGGGTTGGGATGGGGGGATCGGAACCCTTTGGGGTTGGGGTAAAGGACCTCACGACACTGTTCAAATGGAACTTGTGTATTATAACGACCTCAGAGTTTCACCCTCAAATCCTCTTCTAAAATCTCTCCAAAAATCATCTTTTAAAATGTCTCTAACTGTTTCGCCGAAATAATTCCCTAAAATAATAATTTGTTCTGAAAAGATATAATAAAGCCTTAAAAAAGTATTAAAATGGTGGCTCAGGAGCCTTTGGGGCGCCGGTAGCCCTTTGGGAATCCGGAGAACCTTTGAGGACCGGTGGGTTCTTTCGGGGTTGGGGGATCGGAACCCTTTGGGGTTGTGGTAGGGGACCTCACAACACTGTTCAAATGGAACTTGTGTATTATAACGACCACACTCAAAACCTCTTCTAGAATCATCTTTTAAAATGTCTCTAACTGTTTCGCCGAAATAATTCCAAAACCTGTCTAAAACGGTTTCGCCCAAATAATCCCCTAAAAGTAATTTCTGTGTGTTCCTTTTGTTTTTTGGCATCCCTGCGCTGACACATTTCAAATTTCTAGGAAACCCTTTCCTACGTTAATCTCTTCATCTCATAAATGTTCCTAGCTAAACTATTATGGTTTCGTTAGAATATCAATTTATCTCTCCGACTTAAAGCTCAGTGAAGCCGTATTTAAAAATAGAATTTCTATCTCTTTAGACTCCCGCATAATTCCAAGATAACAAGTGATGTCATTTATAATTCCTGACACTAAAGATCAATGAAGCCCTATTTCAAAATAGAATACTAATTTTTCTCTCTGACCTAAAGAACGTTTATCCCTCAGACCTAAGATTAAAGAAGCCATAATGTTTCTTAATTCCCCCTTCGTGAATAAATAAATTCCCCCGCCGATTATGTAAATCAAGTTCTCAGGTTAGGTTCGCCTAAAGATCAAAGAAACTATAATGTTTCTTAATTCCCCCTTCGTGAATCAATAATTTCCCCGCCGATTATGTAAATCAAGTTCTCAGGTTACGTTCGCCTAAAGATCAAAGAAACCATAATGTTTCTTAATTCCCCCTTCGTGAATCAGTAATTTCCCCGTCGATTGTGTAAATCAAGTTCTCAGGTTAGGTTCGCCTAAAGATCAAAGAAACCATAATGTTTCTTAATTCCCCCTTCGTGAATCAATAATTTCCCCGCCGATTATGTAAATCAAGTTCTCAGGTTAGGTTAGCCTAAAGATCAAAGAAGCCATGTTTGTTTCTTAATTCCCCTTCGTGAATCAATAATTCCCCCGCCGATTATGTAAATCAATTTCTCAGGTTAGGTTCGCCTAAAGACATAAAACAGACATAAATTGCTGTTGACATCCATAAATGTGAGAAAGTTCCTGTTTTTTCATTCTCACTGACAAAAACCATAAAACAGACATGAATTGCTGTTGACATCCATAAATGTGAGAAAGTTTCTGTTTTTTCATTCTCACTGACAAAAACCATAAAACAGACATGAATTGCTGTTGACATCCATGAAAAACATCAAATAAATTGACCAACACACATAACCATCCTAAAAAACATCCATCAATGTGAGAAAATTCATGTTTTTTTAAGTGAGAAAATTCCCGTTTTTTCATTCTCACTGACAAAAACCATAAAAACATGCATAAATTATGTAAAAAAGTTGTAGGTGGCAGCAGGGGTGAGCAATCGCGCTGGTACCCCCCTTTCTACTGACGGGGGCTGGTTGGTCTTCAATCACTTTCAACTTATAAAAAAAAGGGACTAGAAATTCCAATCGTATGCACTTCCTCCGAAGTTTCTACGACCATTTGGGGGAGACTGGGAATGAGTAAAGGGCAGCCCCCTACTATATGGATTAATTCTGCTCATTTTGGGGTTTAATGCTACTCTTTGCTATCATACTAACAGTATGGACCAAAAATATTCCCAGAAACCAAGAGGAATTAAATATAAATTTCTGCCTCCACCCCTTCCTTAGAACTAATTCTGAACTTACCTGAAGGCTCAACGAGAGTTGAAATGCTTGGGCATTAAAATGCGCTTTTTGAGGTATTTGCCCCCTCCCTAACAACGAAACTATCCGAGAACCCTATTGTAGAGGTCTAGATCTCTCATCTACAAATATTTGGAATTGTGCATGTTTTACTAAAGAAAGATCATGGATGTGTGATCACTCTCCAGATATAAAAAAAGGACCATATATCAAAAACGGTTCTAGGACAGGGGTTTGTTGGCCTCCAATAACTTTCGATTTAAAAAAAAAAGAACTAGAACTCTCAATTTCCGATCGAACTTGTATCCTCTGAAGTTTCTACGACCATGAGTTGGAAGTTAGGGATGAGGAAGGGGCAGTCCTCCTCCTATATGGAATAAATTTTGCTCATGTTGGCGTTTAATGTGACTTTACTTTCATAATAACAGTGTAGCCCATAAAAATTCCCCGAAATCAAGAGGGATTATATACCAATTTCTATCTCCACCCCCCCCCGCCTTCTTTAGAACTAGTTCTGTATTTAACTGAGGGCTCAATGTGTAAGTTTCAATTTAATACCCTTAGCCGTTCTTTAGATATTGCTGATACGCCCTTTCAATAGCTAACACGCACATAGTAAGTTTTGATTGTGTTCGGCATTCCTCTCCAAAGCTGTGGAGTGTTATGCCATCTCTAAAGACATAGTTATTTGACCTTTAGACTATTAAGTAAAAAAACAAGTTTTTTCAACTGAAAGTAAGGAGCAACATTAAAACTTAAAACGAACAGAAATTATTACGTATATGAGGGGGCTTGCCCCCTCCTCAACACCTCGCTCTTCACGCTAAAGTTTTTTGACACTTTCAAAAAAGTTACTTATTGTTCTAATTAAACGACCCTTGTGCTTCAGGAGTCGTTTTTAAAGAATTTGGACACAATTCAAACTTTAGCACAAAGAGTGAGGTATTGAGGAGGGGCAACCCCCCTAAAAACACGTAATAATTTCTGTTCGTTTTAAATTTTAATTTTGCTCCTTCCTTTCAGTTGAAAAAACTTGTTTTTTTATTTAATTTCTGATCGTTTTATAAATAACGCCAGGAAATAAGGCTCCACCTCCACAGAAAAATCCCCTATTCACGGACATATCCTCTGAACAAATAATTTAACCCTGACAATTACCCTTAACATTTCACGTGCAAAATGGAGTTGGTAAAGACATATGCAAGACATATAAAGAATGCAAGACATATAAAGAAATTTCGTCTTATAGGAATTCTGGATAATTCCCCCAGTATAAAATTTCCCCTGAACAGTTCACCCCCTGGAAGCTTCCCTTTCCATGGAGAATTCTCCCCGTGCAAAATCGCCCCAGCAGAAGATTCGTCCTTCCCTCCCCACTAGAAAAATGTATGCATACTTCACAATAACAAATACTAGACGTAAACAACGGGCAAATTTTATAACTTAAAGACCTTTCCCCAGGGGCTGTGAGGGGTCATGTTATCTCCAAAGACACAGTTTTTGGGTCTTTCAACTATGTTGAACAAAATAGCTATCTCAAAATTCTGATCGGATGATATTGGGAAAAAGTGACATGAGACGGGGCCTAGTTGCCCTACAATTTTTTTGGTCACTTAAAAAGGGCACTAGAACTTTTTATTTCCACTAGAATGAGCCCTCTCCCAATGTTCTAGGCCCACTGGGTCGACACGATTACCCTTGGAAAAAACAAAACCACAACAACAAATAAACACGCATCTATGATCTTTCTTCTGGCAGAAAATACAGAATTCCACATTTTTGCAGATAGGAGCTTGAAACATCTACAGTAGGGTCCTCTGATGGTGTGATTTTCATTAAGATTCTATGACTCTTAGGGGATGTTTCCCCCATTTTTCGAAAATCAGGCAAATTTTATCAGCCTCGTAGCCATTAATGGGTAAGACTGAACTTAATGAAACTTATATATTTGAAATCAGCATAATAAGCCGATTCTTATGATATATCTATTAGTACCAAAATTCTGTTTTCTAGAGCTTCGGTTACTATTGAACCGATTCACTCTTTACTTACAGTTCGTTACCATGAACTTTGATTTGAACACGATGGCTATTTCAAAATTTTGATCGAATGTTTTTGGAGAGAACGCAAGTAAAGAGGGCATGGGAGGGAAACTGGCTGCTCTCCAACCAATTTAAAACATCCCAATCATGTCCTGAAAGTTTCAATTTAGTACTCTGAGCCGTTCTTATGATATTGCAGATCCAGCTTTTTGATAAACTTGATGCACATAGTACCTTTGATTTAGTTTAAGATACTCCTCAAAATTCTCCAAAGTTTCACCTTAATACCATTGGCACTTTCGGATGCACCCGGAGTCAAAGCTTTCCCCTTTTCGTAAGTGATGAATCCTGTATGTGAACAATGGATAAATTATAGAATTTACAATTCTTGCCCCAAGGCTGTGGGGAACATCACACATCTGGAGGCATAGCTATTAGACCTTTTGACTATTTTGAACAAAATACAATCGCCAAATTTTGACAGTTTTTAAGAATAGGTGGCATATAAAAAGGGCAAGGAGGGGGGGGGGCAGACTGGTTTCCCTCCAGTCTCTCATTAACTTCCCTTCAACATACATTGAAAGTTTCAACCTAATAGCATCAGCCGTTGCCTATATACTGCTGATATTCTCTTTTCACAATCAACAAAAACAAAGCGTGTTTTGATTATGCTTGGCATCCCTCTCCACATTTCCTTAAAGTTTCACTTTAATACTCCAAGATTTTTTGGAGATCCAGGATGAAACACCCCCTCTTTTCTTAATAAAAAACCTTAGTGTTAGAAATAAGCAACCTGCATAATATTTTATATATTATGTTTTTAATCAAATATAATATTTTTTTTTTAAACAAATGGCTATTTATTCTACATAAAATGGCTATCTCAAAATTTTGATCGGATTTATTTTGGGGAAAAGGGCCATAGGGGGTTGGTTGCCCTCCCGATCACTTTTGAATCTTAAAAAGGGCACTGAGACTTTCGATTTCCAATTGAATGGACACCCTCCAAAGTTTATGCGACAACCCTACCCAAAAAAAACCTTATATCTTAACAATGGGCAACTTGCATGGCTTACAACCCTTTCCCAGTGTACTGAATGGGGGGGTTGTCAAACTCGGAGGCATGATTATTTGACTTTGGACAATTTTGAACAAGATGGCTATCTCAAAATTTCGATCGGACGCGTTTTGGAAAACGGAGGGAGATGGAGGGCTGGTTGCCTTCCAATCAGTTTTGACTCTTAAAAAGGGCACTAGAACCTTTAATTTGGAATTGAATGATCCCCCTCTGAAGTTTATATGACCAGCCCTTCCATATGAAGTGCCTCTGGGAAAAAATGAATAAATGAGTATTAATATATTGAAGCCTTATGGCTGTTTACTCTAGGCAATGCTATAGCCCTGCCTCTGACTTAATCAGGTGAGTAGAACTTTCAATTCCCTTTCTAATGAACATCCGAAATTATTCAAAGGAAATATGGGGGAGGGAGGGAATTATCTGGGGCAAATTCACCAGGGAAATTATCGATCGCCGAGTTTTTTCTTTTTTTTAAATAATTTTTTTGTTGTTGTAATA